>VDFB02371272.1:0-41151 GCA_007258455.2 Sequoia sempervirens
CTATTGGCTATAGCGAACCTCATTTTTTGTTGAGTTATAGCCGCATATTGGAAACTACTTGAGTTTGAGTTTTCTAGGGCCATCGATCAACTTTGGTGACTACGATTGTCGATTACACTATAGTTATTCATTCTATACATGTATTTTCTATCACCTTTCACAAACCTTCATTGTTTGTTGAGTTATAGCCAAACTTAGGAAACCGCTAGTGTTTGAGTTTTCATGTGTCATCGATCAACTTTGGTGACAATGATTGTGGATTGCACTATAGGTTTTCATTATGTACACATATTTTCTATTGCCTTTTGTGAACCTTCATTTTTTTTTGAGTTATAACCGCATTTAGGAAATTGCTCACATTTGAGATTTCGTGGGCCATCAATCAACTTTGGTGACTACGATTGTTGATTACACTGTAGTTATTCATTCTATACATGTATTTTTATCACCTTTCTCGAACCTTCATTTTTGTTGAATTATGGCCACACTTAGGAAACCGCTAGTGCTTTAGTTTTCGTGCACCATCGATCAACTTTGGTGACAACGATTGTGGATTGCACTATAGTTGTCCATTTTGTACACGTATTTTCTATCGCCTTTTGTGAACCTTCATTTTTTTGTTGAATTATAGCTGCATTTAGGAAATTGCTCATATTTGAGTTTTCATGGGCCATCGATTAACTTTGGTGACTATGATTGTCGATTACACTATAGTTATTCATTCTATACATGTATTTTTTATCACTTTCGTGAACCTTCATTTTTTGCTGAGTTATAGCCACACTTAGTAAACCACTAGTGTTTGAGTTTTTGTCAGCCATCGATCAACCTTGGTGACAACGATTGTGGATTGCATTGTAGTTGTCCATTCTTTACGCCTATTTTCTATCGACTTTCGCTAACCTTCATTTTTCGTTGAGTTATAGCTGCATTTAGGAAACCGCTCATGTTGTATGGATCGTCTATTTTTTGAGAAAATATGTTCTTCTAGTTAAAGATTTTTTTCAAAAGTAGAAGCAGTAGAGGTAACAGGGTAAATTTTTTTGAATCTTTTTATGAAAAATTGGATAAATGGGTTTTCTAGAGAATGTCATAATGAGTAGAGCCAGATCATCCTTTTTTCAAACAAGTAATATTTCACCAACATGTAAGAACCCCTCACAAAAAGAATCTACGATACAATTTTTTTTTGGGAAATATGAAATATGGGTTTTATAGGTACTCGTGTGCTCAAGAGACCTAGATCCTCTGATTTTTGAAAAAATTAGTTGTTCTTGAAAAAAATAGATTGTTTTGAAAAGTAGAAGTAATAGAGGTAACACAGGCAAATTTTTTGAATCTTTTAATGAAAAATCTGAGAAATGGGTTTTTTAGAGAATGTCATTTTGAGTAGACCCAGATCTTCCTCTTTATGAAAAATCTAATTTTTCAACAACATGCAAGAACCTCTCAAAAATAGAATCTACAATTTTTTTTTTTTGGGAAAATCAAAATATGGGTTTTATTGGTGCTCATGTGCTAAAGCAACCCAAATTGTTGATTTTTTGAAAAAATAAGTTATTTTTGAAAAATATAGATTTTTTTTTCAAAAGTAGAAGCAGTAGAGGTAAATTTTTTTAATCTTTTTATGAAAAGTCTAGGAAGTGGGTTTTGTAGAGAATGTCGTTCTAAGTAGGCCCAGATCGTCCCTTTTTTGAAATTTTTTTTTTTTACCAACATGCACGAACCCCTCAAAAATAGAATCTACGAAACAATTTTTTTTGGGAAAATAAAAAATATGGGTTTTATAGGTTCTCGACAGCTAAAGACACCCAGATCGTCCATTTCTTTTTAAATTAAGTTGTTCTCGAAAAAGATAGATTTTTTTAAAAAGTAAAAACAGTATAGGTATTAAAGGCAAATTATTTGAATCTTTTTATGAAAAATCTAAGAAATGGGTTTTGTAGAGAATGTTGTTCTAAATAGACCCAGATCATCTTTTTTTCTAAAAACTATTTTTTTACCAACATGCACAAACCCCTCAAAAATAGAATCTACGAAACAATTTTTTTTTGTGAAAATAAAAAAATATGGGTTTTATAGGTTATCGACAGCTAAAGGCACCCATATCGTCTGTTTAATTTTAAAATAAGTTCTTGAAAAAGATAGATTTTTTTTAAAAGTAAAAATAGTATAGGTAACAAAGGTAAATTATTTGAATCTTTTTATGAAAAATTTGAGAGATGGGTTTTCTAGAGAATGTCGTTCTAAATAGACCTAGATCGTCTTTTTTTCGAAAAACTAATTTTTCACCAACATGCACGAACCACTCAAAAATAGAATCTATGAAACAATTTTTTTTGTGAAAATAAAAAAGTATGGGTTTCATAGGTTATCGACAGCTAAAGACACCCAGATCATCTGTTTCTTTTTAAAATAAGTTGTTCTCGAAAAAGATAGATTTTTTTAAAAGTAAAAACAGTAGAGGTAACAAAGGCAAATTATTTGAATCTTTTTATGAAAAATCTAAGAAATGGGTTTTGTAGAGAATGTCCTTCTAAATAGACCTAGATCATCTTTTTTTCGAAGAAGTAATTTTTCAGCAACATGCACAAGCCCTCAAAAATAGACAATTTTTTTGGGAAAAAAAAAATATGGCTTTTATAGGTGCCTTTCATTAGTGTGAAAAAGAACTTAGGATCGTCAGGTTTTTGAAAAATTTCTTAAAAAAAGATTTTTTGAAAAGTAGAAGCGGTAAAACTTGAGAGACAATTTTTTTTAATGTTTTATACAAAATCTGAAAAAATGGGTTTTGTCGAGAATGTCATTCTGAGTAGAATTAGTTCGTCCTTTTTTCAAAAAACTATTTTTTCACCAACATGTAAGAACCCCTCAAAAATAGAATCTACGAAACTATTTTTTTTTTACAAATAAAAAATATGGGTTTTATAGGTGTTCGTGTGCTAAGGAAACCCAGATCGTCCATTTTTTGAAAAAATAACTTCTTATTGAAAAAGATTTTTTTTTTTGAAAAGTAGAATCAATAGAGGTAATAGAGGCTAACTTTTTGAATTTTTTTTATGAAAAATGGGATAAATGGGTTCTGTAGAGAATGTCATTCTGAGTACACCCATATTGTCCTTTTTTCAAAAAACTAATATTTTACCAACAACAAGAACCCCTCAAAAATAAAATATATGGGTTTTATAGGTGCTCATGTGCTAAAGAGACCTAGGTTGTCCATTTTTTGAAACAATAACATCTTTTTGAAAGAGATTTTTTTTTTAAAAGTAGAAGCAATAGAGGTAATAGAGGCAATTTTTTTGAATCTTTGTATGAAAAATGGGATAAATGGGTTCTGTAGAGAATGTCATTTTGAGTACACCTAGATTGTCCTTTTTTCGAAAATCTAATATTTCACCAACATGCAAGAAGCCCTAAAAAATAAAATCTACGAAACAACTTTTTCTAGGGAAAATAGAAAATATGGGTTTTATAGGTATTCGTGTACTTAGGAGACCCATATCATCTAGTTTTTGAAAAAAAAAGTTGTCCTTGAATAAGATAATTTTTTTTGAAAAATAGAAGCAGTGGAGGTAACAAAGGCAAAAATTTTTAATCTTTTTATGAAAAGTTTGAGAAATGGGTTTTGTAGAGATTGTCATTCTGAGTAGATCTAGATCATCCATTTTTCAAAAAACTAATTTTTCAACAACATGCAACAAGCCCTCAAAAATAGAATCTATGTAACAATTTTTTTTGTTGTGAAAATCGAAATATGGTTTCCTAGATGATTAGTTTTTTTTAAAAATAAGTTATTTTTGAAAAGGGTAGATTTTTTTTTAAAGTAGAAGCAGTAGATGTAACAGAGGTAAATTTTTGTAATCTTTTTATGAAAAATCTTAGAAATGGGTTTTGTACAGAATGTGATTTTGAATAGACCAAAATTGTCCTTATTTCGAAAAACTAATTTTTCACCAACATGCAAGAACCCCTCAAAAATAGAATCTACAAAACTTTTTTTTTTTGGAAAATAAAAAATATGGGTTTTATAGTTTGCTAGTCTGCTAAAAATATTCAAATCATCTATTTTTTGCAAAAATAAGTTGTTCTTACAAAGATAGATTAGTTTGAAAATTAGAAGCAAATTTTTTGAATCTTTTTATGAATTTTTTTTGAAAAGTAGTGGTAATTTTTTTGAATCTTTTTATGAAATATCTGATAAATGGGTTTTGTAGAGAATGTCGTTCTGAGTAGACCCAGATCGTCATTATTTAGAAAAACTAATTTTTCACCACCATTTAAGAACCCCTAAAAAAAGAGAATCTATAAAACAATTTTATTTTGGAAAATAAAAAATATGGGTTTTATAGGTGTCGGTGTGCTGAAGAGATTCAGATCGTCTATTTTTTGAAAAAATAAGTTATTCTTGAAAAATATTTTTTTTTTGAAAAGTATAAGTAGTAGAGGTAACAGAAGCAATTTTTTGAATCTTTTTATGAAAAACTTAAGAAATGGGATTTGTAGAGAATGTCATTCTGAGTAGACCCAGATTGACCTTTTTTCGAAAAACTAATTTTTCAACCACATGCAAAAACGCCTCAAAAATAGAATCTATGAAATAATTGTTTTTGGAAAAAGTGAAAATATGGTTTTTATATGTGCTCAACAGCTAAAAATACCCAAATCGTCCATTTTTATAAAAATAAATTCTTGAAAAAGATAGATATTTTTTAGAGGTAGGAGTAGTGGAAGTAACAGAGGCAAATTGTTTGAATCTTTTTATGAAAAAAATGGCAAATGAGTTTTGTAGAGAATGTCGTTCTGAATAGACCTAGATCGTACAAAAAATTCATGTTCGTGAAAGAAAATACATGTATAGAATGCATAAATACAGTGTAATCCACAATTGTAGTCACCAAAGTTGATCAATGACCCAGAAAAACTCAAACACTAGTAGTTTCCTAAATGCGACTATATCTCAATTACAGTGTAGTTGACCATTCTATACGAGTATTTTTTGTTGAGTTATAACCACATTTAGGAAACCGCTCATGTTTGAGTTTTCATGTGCCATTGATCAACTTTGGCGACTACAATTGTGGATTGCACTGTAGTTGTCCATTCTCTACATGTATTTTCTATTGCCTTTAGAAAACCTTCATGTTTTGTTGAGTTATAGCCGCATTTAGGAAACCACTCGAGTTTGAGTTTTCCTGGGATCAACTTTGGTGACTATGATTGTGGATTACTATAGTTGTGCATTCTATACGTGTATTTTCTATCACCTTTTGCAAACCTTTTTTTTTGTTGAGTTATAGCCGCATTTAGGAAAATGCTCATGTTTGAGTTTTCGTGGGCCATCAATCAACGTTGGTGACTACGCTTGTGGATTACACTGTAGTTTTGATTTCTATATGTGTATTTTCTATCATCTTTCATGAACCTTCATTTTTTGTTGAGTGAAAGCAACATTTAGGAAACTGCTCATGATTGAGTTTTTGTGGGCTATCAATCAACTTTAGTGACTACAATTGTGTATTTTACAGTAGTTGTTCATTCCGTCTACATATTTTTAATCGCCTTTCATGAACCTTCATTTTTTGTTGAGTTATAGCCACATTTATGAAAATGCTCTTGTTTGAGTTTATCATTGGGCATCGATCAACTTTGGTGACTACGATTGTGGATTAAACTGTAGTTGTGCATTCTATACACGTATTTTCTATCATCTTTCATAAATCTTCATTGTACATTGAGTTATAGCTGCATTTAGGAAACTGTTCGTGTTTGAGTTTTCGTTGAGTTATAGCCACATTTTGCAAATTGCTCGTGTTTGAGTTTTTAAAAAAAAATTGTTTCATAAATTCTATTTTTGAGGGGTTCTTGCATGTTGGTGAAATATTAGTTTTTTGAAAAAAGGAGGATCTGGGTCTACTCAGAATGACATTCTCTACAAAACCCCATTTATCCCATTTTTCATAAAAAGATTCAAAAAAATTGCCTCTATTTCTACTGTTTCTACATTTCAAAAAAATCTTTTTCAAGGAGAAACTATTTTCTCAAAAAATGAACAACTATAGAATGGACAACTACATTGGAATCCACAATCGTAGTCACAAAAATTGATGGATGGGCCACAAAAACTCAAACATGAGCAGTTTCCTAAGTGTAGCTATAACTAAACTAAAACTGAAGGTTCAGGAAAGACAATAAAAATTTCCATATGGAATGCACTACTGTAGTCACCAAAGTTGATCGACCACCCACAAAAAGTTAAACAAGAGTGTTTTCCTAAATGTGGATATAACTCAACAAAAAATGAAGGTCCATGGAAGGCGATTAAAAATATGTGTACATAATGCACAACTATAGTACAATCCACAATCGTAGTCACCAAAGTTGATCGATGGCCCACAAAAACTCAAACATTAGAAGTTTTCTAAATGCGGCTATAATTAAAAGAAATATTAAGGTTTGTGAAGGGGGATAGAAAATACGAGTATAAAATGCACAACTATAGTATAATCCACAAGCGTAGTCACCAAAGCTGATTAATGGCCCACGAAAACTCTAACTCGAGCGATTTTAGAAATGCGGCTATAACTCAACAAAAAATGAAGCTTCCCAAAAGGCGATAAAAAATACACAAAAAAAATGGACAACTACAATGCAATCCACAATCGTAGTCAACGAAGTTGATCGATGGCCCAAATAAACTCAAACATGAGCAGTTTCCTATGCGGCTATAACTGAGCAAAAAATGAATGTTCACAAAAAGCGATAGAAAATACTCGTATAGAATGCAACCCTAAAGTGTAGTCACCAATGTTGATTAATGGCCCACGAAAATTTAAAGTTGAGCAGTTTCCTAAATGTAGCTCTAACTCAACAAAAAATGAATGTACGCGAAAGGTGATAGAAAATACGCGTACATAATGGACAACCACGGTGAAATTTGCAATCGTAGTCACTAAAGTTGATCGATGGCCAAAGAAAACTCAAACATGAGTGGTTTCCTAAGTGCGGCTATACCTCAACGAAAAATGAAGGTTGGCGAAAGTTGATAGAAAATACATGTAGAGAATGGACAACTACAATGCAATCCACAATTGTAGTCACCAAAGTTGATTGATGGACCACGAAAACTCAAACACAAGTGGTTTCCTAAGTGTGGCTATAACTCAACGAAAAATGAAAGTTTGCAAAAGATGATAGGAAATCAGCATACAAAATAGATAACTACAGTGCAATCCACAGTCATAGTCACCAAAGTTGATCAATGGCCAACGAAAACTCAAACACGAGCATTTTCCTAAATTCAGCTATAACTAAACAGAAAAGGAAGCTTCGTAAAAGGCAATTAAAAATATGCATACAAAATGCATAACTATATTACAATCCAAAATGGTAGTCATCAAAGTTGATCAATGGCCCATGAAAACTCAAACACAAGTGGTTTCCTAAATGTGGCTATAACTCAACAAAAAATGAAGATTCGTGAAAGTCGTTTAAAAATATACGTACACAGAATGCAGAACTGCTTTACAATCCGCAATCGTAGTCAACAAAGTTGATTGATGTCCCTCAAAATCTCAAACATGAGGGGCTTCCTAAATGTGGCTATAACTCAACAAAAAATGAAGGTTCACGAAGGGCGATAGAAAATACACGTATAGAATGCACAACTATAGTGTAAAAAAATAGCGAAGTCACAAAAGTTGATCGATGGCCCATGACAGCTCAAATAGTAGTGTTTTCCTAAATGTAGCTATAACTCAATAAAAAATGAAGATTCGTGAAAGGCGATTAAAAATATGCGTTCAGAATGCACAAGTACAGTACAATCCACAATCGTAGTCACCAAAGTTTGTCGATAGCCCACAAAAACTCAAACATGAGGGAATACCTAAATACGGCTAGAACCCAACAAAAAATGTACGTACATGAAAGGCGTTAGAAAATATGTGTATAGAATGTACAACTACAGTGTAATCCACAATCGTAATCACCAAAGTTGATCAATGGCCTATGAAAACTGAAACATGAGCGGTTTCGTAAGTGCGGCTATTACTCAATGAAAAATGAAGGTCCACGAAAGGTGATAAAAAACATGCATATAGAATGCACAACTACAGCGTAATCCACAATCGTATTCACCAAAGTTGATTGATGGCCCATGAAAACTCAAACCCGAGCATTTTCATAAAGGTGGCTGTAACTGAACAAAAAATGAATGTTCATGAAAGGCGATTAAAAATATGTGTAGAAAATGCACTACTACAATACAATACACAATCGTACTCACCAAACTTGATTGATGGCCCATAAAAAGTCAAACATGAGCGATTTCCCTAAATGCAGCTATAACTGAACAAAAAATGAAGGTTAACCAAAGGCAATAGAAAATACACGTATGGAATGCACAAATAAATTGTAATCCACAAGCGTCTTCTCCAAAGTTGATCGATGGCCCACGAAATCTAAAACTCGAGCAGTTTCCTAAATGCAGCTATAACTCAACAAAAATTGAAGGTTCGATAAAGGCGATAGAAAATACACGTACATAATGTTCAACTACAGTGTAATCCATAATTGTTGTCACCAAAGTTGATCGATGGCCTATTAAAACTCAAACACGAGTGGTTTCCTAAGTGTAGTTATAACTCAACAAAAAATGACGGTTCGCAAAAGTTGATAGAAGATACACATATAGAACGCACAACTACAATGTAATCCATAATTGTAGTTACCAAAAGTTGATCGATGGCCCATGAAAACTCAAACACGAGCATTTTCCTGAATGCAGCTATAACTCAATAAAGAAATTAACATTCATGAAATGCTTTTAAAAATACGCATATAGAATGCACAACTTTAGTACAATCCAAAATAGTAATCACTAAAGTTGATCGATGGCCCACAAAAATGCAAACATGAGCTGTTTCCTAAATGCGGCTATAACTCAAGAAAAAATCTAGGTTCACGAAAGGTGATAGAAAATACGTGTATAAAATGCACAACTACAGTGTAATCGAAAAGCATAGTCACCAAAGTTTATCGATGGCCCAGGAAAACTCAAACTCGAGTGGTTTCCGAAATGCAGCTATAACTCAACAAAAATTAAAGCTTTGCAAAAGGCAATAGAAAAGACGCTTACAAAATGGACTACTACAATGCAATCCACAATTGAAGTCACCAAAGTTGATCCATTGCCCACAAAAACTCAAACATGTGTAGTTTTCCAAATGTGGCTATAACTCAGTAAAAAATGAAGTTTCTTGAGAGACAATGGAAAATATTCATATAGAATGCAACCCTAAAGAATAATCAACAAGCGTAGTGACCACAGTTGAGCGTAGTGACCACAGTTGATCGATGACCTAGGAAAACTAAAACTTGAGCAATTTTCTAAATGCGGCTATAACTCAACAAAAAATGAAGGTTCACGAAAGGCAATAGAAAATACGTGTACATAATGGAAAGCTACAGTGAAATTTGGAATCGTAGTCAGTAAACTTGATTGATCGATGGCCAAAGAAAACTCAAACACGAGTGGTTTCCTTAGTGCGGCTATAACTCAACACAAAATGAAGGTTCACGAAAGGTGATAGAGAATATGCATATAGAATGCACAACTACAATGTATTCAAGAATCATAGTCACCAAAGTTGATTAATGGCCCATAAAAACTCAAAATCAAGCGGTTTCCTAAATGCGGCTATAAATCAAGAAAAAATGAAGGTTCGTGAAAGGTGATAGAGAATATGCATATAGAACCCACAACTATAGCATAATCAAAAATAGTAGTCACCAATGTTTATCGATGCCCCACGAAAACTCAAACAAGAGCGTTTTCCTAAATGTTGCTATAACTCAACAAAAAATGAAGGTTCATGAATGTTCATGAAAGTTGATAGAAATTACACATATAGAATGCAACACTATAGTGGAATCCACAATCGTAGTTACCAAAGTTTATCGATGGCCCACGAAAACTCAAACACGAGCGTTTTATTAAATGCGGCTATAACTCGACAAAAAATAAAGGTTCGTGAAAGGCAATTAAAAATATGCATGCAAAATGCAAAACTATACTACACTCCACAATCATAGACACCAAAGTTGATCGATGGCCCATAAAAACTCAAACATGAGCGGTTTCCTAAATGCTGCTATAACTCAACAAAAAATGAAGTATCGTGAAGGGCGATAGAAAATTAGCTTTTATAATGTACAAATACAATGCAACTCATAATCGTAGTCACCAAAGTTGATTGATGTTCCACGAAAACTCAAACATGAGCGGTTTCTTAAGTGCAGCTATAACTCAATAAAAAAAAAGGTTCATGAAAGGCGATAGAAAATACGTCTATAAAATGCACAACTACAGTGTAATCCACAATCCTAGTCACCAAAGAGGATCGATGGCCCACGTAAACTCAAACACGAGCGTTTTTCTAAAAGAGGCTATAACTCAACAAAAAATCAAGGTTTGTGAGAGGTGATTAAAAATATGCGTACGAAATGCACAACTACAGTACAATCCACTATCGTAGTCCCCAAAGTTGAGCTATTGCCCACAAAAACTCAAACATGAGTGATTTCCTAAATGCGGCTATAACTCAACAAAAAATGAAGGTTCGCAAAAGGCAATAGAAACTAAGTGTATAGAATGCACAACTACAGTGTATTCCACAATCGTACTCACCAAAATTTATCGATGGCCCACGAAACTCAAACAGGAGTGGTTTCCTAAGTGCAGCTATAACTCAAAATAAAATGAAGGTTCACGAAAGGTGATACAAAATATGTGTATAGAATGCATAACTTACAATCCACTATCATAGTCACCAAAGTTGATTGATGGCCCACAAAAACTCAAACATAAGCAGTTTTCTAAATGCACCTATAATTGAAAAAAAAAATGAAGGTTTCGGAAAGGCGATAGAAAATACACTTACAAAATGGAAAACTAGTGTGCAATACACAATCGCAGTCACCAAAGTTCATTGATGGCCCACAAAAACTCAGGCATGAGTGGTTTCCTTAATATGGCTACAACTCAAATAAAAACGAAGGTTCACAAAACGCGATAGAAATTACGCGTAGAGAATGCACAATAATAGTGTAATCCACAAGTGTTGTCACCAAAGTTGATCAATACAGATATTTGTGCATTCTATACAGATATTTTCTATCGCCTTTCGTGAACCTTCATTTTTCGTTAAATTATAGGCGCATTTAGGAAACCGCTCCTGCATGAGTTTTCGTGGGACATCAATCAACTTTGGTGACTACAATTGCAGATGACACTCTCTTTGTCCATTCTATATACATGTATTTTCTATCGCCTTTTAGGAACCTTCTCTTTTTGTTGAGTTATAGCCATATTTCGGAAATTGCTTGTGTTTGTGTTTTTTTTTTATGGGCCGTCGATCAAATTTGATGACTACGCTTTAGGATTACACTATAGTTGTTCATTCTATATGTGTATTTACTATCACCTTACGTGAACGTTCATTTTTCTTAGAGTTATATCCGCATTTAGGAAACCGCTCATGTTTGAGATTTTTTTGGTGCTCGATCAACTTTGGTGACAATGATAGTGCATTGGACTGTAGTTGTACAATATGTACACATATTTTTAATCGTCTTTCACAAACCTTCATTTTTTGTTGAATTATTGCCACATTTAGGAAATTTCTCGTGTTTGAGTTTTCATGGGCCATTGATCAACTTTGGTGACTACAATTGTGCATTGCATAGTAGTTGTGAATTCTATAGGCATATTTTCTATCGCCTTTCATGAGCCTTCATTCTTTCTTGAGTTATAGGCACACTTAGCAAACCGCTCATATCTAAGTTTTCGTGGGCCATCGATCAACCTTGGTGACTATGATTGTTGATGAAACTATAGTTGTCCATTTTATAAGTGTATTTTCTATCACCTTTCGCAAACCTTTGCTTTGTGTTGAGTTATAGCCGTATTTAGGAAACCACTCATATTTGAGTTTTTCTGAGCCATTGATCAACTTTGGTGACTACAATTGTGGATTGCAGTACTATTTATTCTCTACGCATTTTTTCTATCGCCTTTTGCAAACCTTTATTTTTTGTTTAGTTATAGCCGCACTTAGGAAACCGTCGTGTTTGAATTTTTCGTGGGCCATCGATCAACCTTGGTGACTACGATTGTGGATGGCATTGTAGTTGTCCACTCTATATGCATATTTTCTATCGAATTTTTTGAACCTTCATTTTTCATTGAGTTATAGCCGTATTTAGGAAACCGCACATATTTGAGTTTTCATGGGCCATCGATCAACTTTGGTTACTATGATTGTGGATTACACTATAGTTGTCTATTCTGTATGCGTATTTTCTTTTGGCTTTCGTGAACCTTCAGTTTTCGTCAAGCTATACCTGCATTGAGGAAACCACTCATGTTTGAGTTTTCGTGGGCCATCTATCAACTTTGGTGACTATGATTGTGGATTGCACTATACTTGTCTATTGTATAAGCGTATTTTCTATCACCTTTCGCAAACCTTAATTTTTTGCTGAGTTATAGCCGCACTTAGGAAACTACTTGTGTTTGAGTTTTCGTGGGCCATCGATCATGTTCAGCGACTATGATTATCGATTGCACTATAGTTGTCTATTATACGCATATTTTCTATCGCCTTTCGCAAACCTTCATTTTTTTTGAGTTATAAGAGCATTTAGGAAACCGCTCGTGTTTGAGTTTTTGTGGGCCATCGATCAACTTTGGTGACTACAAGCACTATAGTTGTCCATTCCGTACCCATATATTCTATGGCCTTTCGTGAACTTTCATTTTTTGTTGAGTTATAGTTGCATTTAGGAAACCGCTCGTGTTTGAGTTTTTGAGGGCCATTAATCAATTTTGGTGACTACGATTGTGGATTGCACTGTAGTTGTCCATTATGTACATTTATTTTTTATCGCCTTTCGTGAAGCTTCATTTTTTGTTGAGTTATAGACTCATTTAGGAAACTGCTCGAGTTTTAGTTTTCATGGGCGATCATTCAACTTTGGTGACTATGCTTGTGGATTACACTTTATTTGTGCATTTTATACGCATATTTTCTATTGCCTTTCGCAAACCTTCATTTTAGGAAATCGCTCATGTTTTAGTTTTTCTGGGCCATCAATCAACATTGGTGAGTATGATTGTGGATTGTACTTTAATTTTGCATTCTTTACGCATACTCTTCATTACCTTTCACAAACCTTCATTTTTTGTTTAGTTATAGTGGCATTTAGGAAAACACTAGTGTTTGAAATTTCTTCGGCCATCGATCAACTTTGGTGACTACGATTGTGGATGACACTATGTGCATTTTATACATGTATTTTCTAATGCCTTTCCCAAACATGAGCAGTTTCCTATATGCCGCTATAACTCAACAAAAAATGAAGCTTCGCAAAAGGCGATAGAAAATACATGAATAGAATGCACAACTACAATGTAATCCACAATTGTAGTCACCAAGGTTGATCGATGGCCCTCAAAAACTCAAACAAGAGCGTTTTCCTAAGTGTGGTTATCATTCAACAAAAAATGAAGGTTCATGAAAGGCGATTAAAAATATGCATACATAATGCACAACTACAGTACAATCCACAATCATAGTCACCAAAGTTGATCGATGGCCCAAAAAAATTGAAACATGAGCGGTTTCCTAAATGAGGCTATAACTCAACAAAAACTGAGGGTTCCTGAAAGGCAATAGAAAATACACACAACCATAGTGTAATCCACAAGCGAAGTCACAAAATTTGAACAATGGCCCACAAAAACTCAACGACTAGCGGTTTCCTAAATGTGGGAATAACTAAACAAAAAATGAAGGTTCGTGACATGTGATAGAAAATACGCGTACAAAAAATTAGATTTCATAATGCACAACTACAGTGCAATTCACAATCGTAGTCATGAATGTTTATCAATGGTCCACGAAAACTCAAACACGAGCATTTTCCTAAATTTGGCTATAATTGAACAAAAAATGAAGGTTTAGGGAAGGCGATAAAAAATACTTGTACATAATGGACAACTACAATGCAATCCACAATCGTACGCATGAAAGTTGAATGATGGCCCATGAAAACTCGAACACGAGCAGTTTCCTAAGTGTGGCTATAACACAATGAAAATTAAAGGTTTGCGAAAAGTGAGAGAAAATAAGCATACAAAGTGCACAACTAAATGTAATCCACAATTGTAGTCACAAAATTAGATCGATGGCCCACGAAAGCTCATGGTATATTCTTTTGAAAAGTAGAAGCAGTAGAGGTAACAGAGGCAAATTTTTTGAATCCTTTTATGAAAAATGGGATAAATGGGTTCTATAGAGAATGTCATTCTGAGTACACCCAGATCCTCCTTTTTTTGAAAAACTAATATTTCACCAACATGCAAGAACCCCTCAAAAATATAATCTACAAAACAATTATTTTTGGGAAAATTGAAAATATGAGTTTTATAATTACTCGTGTGCTCAAGAGACCCAAAACATCCGATCATTGAAAAAATAAGTTGTTCTTAAAATAGAGTTTTTTTTTTTAAAAGTAGAAGTAATGGAGGAAACAAAGGCAATTTTTTTGAATCCTTTTATGAAAAATCAAAAAAATGGGTTTTGTAGACATTGTCGCTCTTAGTAGACCCAAATCGTCTTTTTTTCAAAAACCTAATTTTTCAAACACATCCAAGAACCCCTCAAAAATAGAATCTAGAAAATAGTTTTTTGGGGGAAAATAAAAAAATGGGTTTTATAGGTGTTGTGCTAAAGAGATTCAGATCGTCTATTTTTTGAAAAACCAAGTTGTTCTTTAAAAAGATAGATTTTTTTTAAAAGTAGAAGCAATAGAGGTAACAGAGTCAAAAAATTTGAATCTTTTTATGAAATATCTGAGAAATGGGTTTTGTAGAGCATGTCGTTCTGAGTAAACCGAGATCGTCCTTATTTTGAGAAACTAAGTTTTCACCAACATGCAACAACTCCTCAAAAATAGAATCTACAAATCAATTTTTTTGGAAAATCGAATATATGGGTTATTTTGAAAAAAATAATTTCTTTTTGAAAAGGATAGATTATTTTGAATTTAGTAGTAGTAGATGTAAGAGAGGAATTTTTTTAAAATCTTTTTACGAAAAGTGGGATAAATGGGCTTTGCAGATATTGTCATTCTGAGTTGACCTAGATCATCCTTTTTTTGAAAAAACTAATATTTCACCATCATGCAAAAACCCCTCAAAAATAGAATATAAAAAACAATTTTCTTTGGGACAATCGAAAATAGGGGTTTTATAGGTACTCGCGTGCTAAAAAGACCCAAATTTTCCGGTTTTGGAAAAAATAAGTTGTCTCTATAAAAGATGTTTTTTTTTTAAAGTAGAAGCAATGGAGGTAATAGAGGAAATTTTTTTGAATATTTTTAAGAAAAAACTGAGAAATTGGTTTTGTAGAGAATGTCGTTATGAGTAAACCTAAATTGTCCTTTTTTTCAAAAAGTAATATTTCAATAACATGCAAGAACCCCTCAAAAATAAAATCTACGAATTTTTTTTTTTGGGGAAAATCAAAATATGGTTTTTATAGGTTCTCGTGTGCTAAAGAGACCCAGATCATCCGTTTTATGGAAAAAAAAGTTATTCTTGAAAAATTTATTTATTTTTTGAAAAGTACACTAGATGTAACAGAGGAAATTTTTTTGAATCTTTTTATGAAAAAACTAAGAAATGGGATTTGTAGAGAATGTTGTTCTGAGTAAACCCAAATCGTCCTTTTTTCGAAAAACTGGTATTTCAATAACATGCAAGAACCCCTCAAAAATAAAATCTACAAAACAATTTTTTTTGGGAAAATCGAAATATGGTTTTTATGGGTTCTGATGTGCTAAAGAAACCTAGATCGTCCGTTTTCTGAAAATATAAGTTATTTTTGAAAAAGATATATTTTTTTGAAAAGTACAGTAGAGGTAACAGAGGCAATTTTTTTGAATCTTTTAATGAAAAAACTAAGAAATGGGATTTGTAGAGAATGTCGCTATGAGTAGACCCAGATCGTCCTTTTTTTGAAAAACTAATTTTCAACAACATGCAGAACCCCTCAAAAATAGAATTTAGGAAACAATTTTTTTTGCAAAAATCGAAAATATGGGTTTTATAGGTGCTTGTGTGCTGAAGAGACCCAGATCGTCCGATTTTTGAAAATAAGTTGTTCTTGAAAAAGATAGATTTTTTTGAAAAGTAGAAGTAGTAGAGGTAACAAAGGCATTTTTTTTTAATCTTTTTATGCAAAATATGAGAAATGGGTTTTCTAGAGAATCTCATTCTGAATAGACGCAGATCGTACTTTTTTTTTGAAAAACTAATTTTTCACCAACATGCAAGAACCCCTCAAAAATAGAATCTACGAAACAATTTTCTATGCAAAAATCGAAAATATGGGGTTTATAGCTGCTCGTGTGCTGAAGAGACCCAAATCGTCCGTTTTTTGAAAAATTATTGTTTTTGAAAAAGATAATTTTTTATGAAAAGTAGAAGTAGTAGAGGTAACATAGGCAATTATTTTGAATGTTTTTATGAAAAATTTGAGAAATGGGTTTTGTAGAGAATGGCCATCGTACAACGTTGGTGGCTACGCTTGTGGATTACACTATAGTTGTGCATTATTTACGTGTATTTTCTATTGCCTATCGTGAACCTTCATTTTTTGTTGAGTTATAGTCGTATTTAGGAAACCGCTCGTATTTGAGTTTTCGTGGGCCATCGATCGACTTTGGTGACAACGATTGTGGATTGCACTATAGTTGTCCATTTTGTATGCATATTTTCTATCATCTTTGTGAACCTTCATCTTTTTTTGACTTATAGCCACATTTAGGAAACCATTCATATTTCAGTTTTCGTGGGCCATCGCTCAACTTTTGCTGACTACAATTGTGGATTACATTGTAGTTGTTCATTCTATACATGTATTTTCTATCGCCTTCCACAAACCTTCATTTTTTGTTGAGTTATAGCCGCATTTAGGAAACTGCTCATGTTTGAGTTTTTATCGGCAATCAATCAACTTTGGTGAGTATGATTGTGGATTGTACTATAGTTGTCCATTTTGTACCCAAATTTTTAATCTCCTTTCACAAACCTTCATTTTTTGTTGAGTTATATAGCCGCCTTTAGAAAACCGCTCTTGTTTGAGTTTTCGTGGGCGATCGATCAACTTTGGGGACTATGATTTTGAATTGCATTGTAGTTTTCCATTTTGTACACATATTTTCTATCACCTTTCGCATTCGTTTACTTTTTGTATAGTTATAGGTGCATTGAGGAATTCCCTCGTGTTTATATTTTTGTGGGCCATCGATCAACTTTGGTGACTAAGATAGTGGATTGTACTGTAGTTGTGCATTCTGTACGCATATTTTTAATCGCCTGTGACGAACTTTCATTTTTTGTTGAGTTATAGCTGCACTTAGGAAAACACTCGTGTTTGAGTTTTCTTGGGCCTTCGTTTCAGTTTGGTGAATAGTATTGTGGATAACACTGTAGTTTTGCATTTTGTACATGTATTTTCTACAGCCTTTCACGAACATTCATTTTTTCTTGAGTGATAGCTGCACTTAGGAAACTACTCGTGTTTATGTTTTCTTGGGACATCGATCAACTTTGGTAACTACGATTGTGGATTGCATTGTATTTGCTCATTATGAAAGCTAGTTTTATATCGCCTTTGACGAACGTTCATTTTTTGTTGAGTTATAGCTGCATTTAGGAAAGCACTCGTATTTCAGTTTTTGTGGGCCATCGATACCCTTTGGTGACTAAGCTTGTGGATTAAACTATAGTTGTCCATTCTATATGCGTAACTTCTATCACCCTTCATGAACCTTCATGTTTTGTTGAATTATAGCCGCATTTAGGAAACCACTCATGTTTGAGATTTTCTGGGCTATCGATCAACTTTCGTGACTACAATTGTGGATTGTACTATTGTTGTACATTTTGTATGCATATTTTTAATCGCCTTTCACAAACATTGACTTTTTGTTGAGTTATAACTGCATTTAGGAAAACACTCTTGTTTGAGTTTTCAAGGGCCATTGATCAACTTTGGTTACTACGCTTGTTGATTACACATTATATATGAGTATTTTCCATCGTCTTTCACGAAACTTCATTTTTTACTGAGCTAGAGCCTCATTTTGGAAACCGCACATGTGTAAGTTTTTGTGGGCCATGGAACAACTTTGGTGACTTTGAATGTGGATTACACTATAGTTGTTGATTATGTACACATATTTTCTATCGCCTTTTGTGAAGATTCATTTTTTGTTGAGTTATACCACATTTAGGAAACCGCTCGAGTTTGAGTTTTCATGTGCCATCGATCAACTTTGGGAACTATGCTTGTGGATTACACTGTAGTTGTGCATTTTATACATGTATTTTCTATCACCTTTTGTGAACCTTTATTTTTTGTTGAGTTATAGCCGTATTTAGGAAACCACTCATGTTTGAGTTTTTTGTGGGTCATCGATCAACTTTGGTGACTACGATTGTGGATTCTACTATAGTTGTGCATTGTGTACACATATTTTTAATCGCCTTTCACGAACCTTCATTTTTTGTTGAGTTATAGCCATATTTAGGAAAACGATAATTTTTGAGTTTTTGTTGGCCATCGATCAACATTGGTGACAATGCTTGTGGATTTGACTATATTTGTGCATTCTATACGCGTATTTTCTATCACCTTTCGCGAACCTTCATTTTTTGTTGAGTTATAGCCGCATTTAGGAAACCACTCATGTTTTAGTTTTTATGGGCCATCGATAAAATTTGGTGACTACGATTGTGGATTGTATTGTACTTGTGCATTCTAAACACATATTTTTAATCGCCTTTCATTAATCTTAATTTTTTGTTTAGTTATAGCTGTATTTAGGAAAACACTCCTGTTTGAGTTGTCATGGGCCATCAATCAACTTTGGTGACTACGCTTTGGATTTCATTGTAGTTGTGCATTCTATATGTGTATTTTCTATCGTCTTTCGTGAGCCTTCTTTTTTTGTTGAGTTATAGCCGCATTTAGGAAGCCCCTCATGTTTCAGATTTTATGGGACATCTATCAACTTTGGTGACTATGATTGTGGATTGTAAAATAGATATGCATTTTGTATGCATATTTTTAATTTCCTTTGACAAATCTTCATTTTTTGTTGAGTTATAGCCACATTTTAGAAAACGTTTATGTTTGAGTTGGTGTGGACCATCGATAAACTTTGGTTACTATGATTATGGATTACATATTGGTTATGCATTTCCACTGCTTATTTTCTATAGCGTTTCACGAAGCTTCATTTTTTGTTGAGTTGTAGCCGCATTTAAGAAACTGCTCATGCTTGAGTTTTTGCTGGCCATCGATCAACTGTGGTGACTATGATTTTGGTTGCACTATAGTTGTCTATTATGTATGTGTGAAACCGCTTGACTTTGAGTTTATTTGGGACATTGATGAACTTTCATGACTACGCTTGTGGATTACATTGTAATTGGGAATTCTATATGCGTATTTTGTATTGCCTTTTAGAAACCGCTCGTTTTCTAAAGAGACATGGATCGTCCATTTTTTGTGAAAATAAGTTCTTGAAAAAGGTTTTTTTGAAAAGTAGAATTCCGCAAAAATATGGGTTTTATAGGTACTTGCGTGCTCGACAGACCTAGCTCATCTGGTTTTAAAAAAAATAAGTTGTTCTTGAAAAAAATTCATTGCTTTTAAAAGTAGAAGTAGTGGAGGTAATAGAGGCTGATATTTTAACAACATGGAAGAACCCCTCATAAACAGAATATACGAAACCACTTTTTTTGGAAAATTGAAATATGGTGTTTATAGGTGCTCTTGTGGTAAAAGGACCCAGATAGAACGTTCGTGAAAGGCGATATAAACTACGCGTATAGAATGCACAACTATAGTGTAATCCACAGGTGTAGTCACCAAAGTTTGATCGATGGACCATGAAAACTCAAACAAGAGTGTTTTCCTAAATACAGCTATAACTCAACAAAAATTAAAGGTTCATGAAAGGCGATTAAAAATATTCGTACAAAATGAACAACTACAGTACAATCCACAATCATAGTCACCAAAGTTGATCAACGGCCCATTAAAACAAGTATTTTCTATGGCCTTTTGCGGAGCTTCATTTTTTGTTGAGTTATAGCCGCATTTAGGAGACCGCTCGAGTCTGAGTTTTTGCGTGCCATCGATCAACTTTGGTGACTATGCTTGTGGATTACACTATAGTTGTGCA
Source organism: Sequoia sempervirens (assembly GCA_007258455.2). Taxonomy (NCBI): domain Eukaryota; kingdom Viridiplantae; phylum Streptophyta; class Pinopsida; order Cupressales; family Cupressaceae; genus Sequoia; species Sequoia sempervirens. The sequence continues at coordinate 20,326 of VDFB02371272.1, forward strand.
TTTTATAGATGTATTCTCTATCACCTTTTGCGAACCTTCATTTTTTCTTGAGTTATAGCCACATCTATGAAACCGCTCATGTTTTAGCTTTTTTGGAACATCGATCAACTTTGGTGACTACGATTGTCAATTGTACTAAATTTGTTCATTCTGTATGCATATTTTTTAATCGCATTTCACAAACCTTCATTTTTTGTTGAGTTATCGCCGCATTTAGGAAAACACCCGTGTTTGACTTTCCGTGGGCCATCGATCAACTTTGTAACTACGATTGTGGATTACACAGTAGTTGTGCATTCTATATGCGTATTTTCAATCAACTTTTGCAAACCTTCATTTTTCGTTGAGTTATAACTGCTCTTAGGAAACCGCTCGAGTTTGAGCTTTCATGGGCCATCGATCAACTTTGGTCAATACGATTGTGGATTACACTACAGTTGTGTGCTATATGCATATTTTCTATCGCTTTTTGTGAACCTTCATTTTTCATTGAGTTATAGCCGCACTTAGGAAACCGCTCGTGTTTCAGTTTTCATAGGCCATTGATCCACTTTGGTGATTATGATTGTGGATTACACTGTAGTTCTACATTCGATACGAATATTTTTGATCACCTTTCGTGAATGTTCATTTTTTTTTGAGTTATAGCCGTATTTAGGAAGTCCCTCATGTTTGAGTTTTTGTGGGCCATCGATAAACTTTGGTGACTACGATTATGGATTCTAGTGTAGTTGTGCATTCTGTACGCATATTTTTAATCACCTTTCACAAATCTTGATTTTTTGTTCACTTATAGCTGCATTTAGGTAAATGTTGTTTGAGTTGTCACAGGCCATCGATCAACTTTGGTGACTTTAGTTTTTTATTACACTATAGTTTTGCATTCTATACGTGTATTTTCTATCGCCTTTCGTGAACCTTCATTTTTTCTTGAGTTATAGCCGAATTTAGGAAGCCCCTCATGTTTGAGATTTTGTGGGACATCAATCAACTTTGGTGACTATGATTATGGATTGTAAAGTAGTTGTACATTCTGAACACATATTTTTAATAGCCTTTCATGAAAACACGCGTGTAGAATGCACAAATACATTGTAGTTCACAATCTTAATCAACATAAAATGAAGTTTCACATAAGGCAATAGAAAATACGCATGAAAAATGCACAACTACATTCTAGTCCAGAAGCGTAGTCACCAAAGTTGATCGATGGCTCATGAAAACTCAAACATGAGCATTTTCATAAATGCAGGTATAACTAAACAAAAAATGAAGGTTCATGAGAGGCAGTTAAAAATATGCGCATAGAATGCACAACTACAGTACAATCCACAATCGTAGTCACCAAAGTTGATTGATGGTCCACAAAACCTCAAACATGAGCGGTTTCTGAATAGCTGCTATAACTTCACAAAAATGAAGGTACGCAAAAGGTTATAGAAAACACATGTATAGAATGCACAAATATAGTGTAATCCAAAAGCGTAGTCACCAAAGTTGAATGATGGCCCACGAAAACTCAAACTCAAGTGGTTTCCTAAATGTGGCTACAATTTAATAAAAAAAGAAGGTTCACAAAACACAATAGAAAATACTCATATAGAATGGACAAGTATAGTGCAATCCACAATCATACTCACCAAACTTGATCGATGGCCCTCGAAAACTCAAACATGAGCATTTTTCTAAATGCGGCTATAACTCAACAAAAAATGAAGGTTCATGAAAGGCAATTAAAAATATCTTTATATGCACAAGTACAGTACAGTCCACAATTGTAGTCACAAAGCTTGATCAATGGCCCACGAAAACTCAAACATGAGTGTTTTCCTAAATGTGGCTATATCTCAACAAAAAATGAAGGTTCATGGATGGCAACTAAAAATATGCGTACACAATGCACAACTACAGTACAATACACAATTGTAGTCACCAAAGTTGATCGATGGTCCAAAAAAACTCAAACATGAGCGATTTCGTACATGCGGCTATATCTCAAGAAAAAATGAAGTTCATGAAAGGAATTAAAAAATATGCATATAGAATAAATACACAACTACAGTTAATCCGCAAGTGTAGTCACCAAAGTTGAGTTTTTGTGGGCCATCGATCAACTTTGGTGACTACGATTTTGGATTGCACTGTAGTTTTCCATTCTATACGTGTATTTTCTATTGCCTTTGGCAAACTTTCATTTTTTTCTTGAGTTATAGGCGCATTTAAGAAACTACTCGAGTTTGAATTTTCATGGGCCATCAATCATCTTTGGTGACTATGCTTGTGGATTACACTGCAGTTATGTATTCTATACATGTATTTTCTATCGCCTTTCATGAACCTTCATGTTTTGTTGAGTTATAGCCGCATTTAGGAAAACTTTCATGTTCAAGACTTTTTGGGGCATCGATCAACTTTGGTGACTACGATTGTGGATTATAGTGTAGTTATGCATTCTACACACGTATTTTCTTTCACCTTTCGTGAACCTTCATCTTTTGTTTAGTTTTAGTTGCACTTATAAAACCAGTCGTGTTTCAATTTTTGTGAGGCATCAATCAACTTTGGTTGCTATGATTTTGGATAGCACTTTAGTTGTCCTTTTTATCAGTCTCTTTTCTATTGCCCTTCGCAAACCTTCATTTTTTGTTGAGTTATAGCCACTTTTAGGAAATCGCTCGAGTTTGAGTTTTCGTGGGCCATCATCAACTTTGGTGACTATGCTTGTGGATTACACCGTAGTTGTGCATTCTATATGCATAATATCTATCGCCTTTGTTGAACCTTCAATTTTTTTGAGTTATAGCCACATTTAGGAAACCGCTCGTGTTTGAATTTTCATGGGCCATCGATCAACTTTGGTGATTACGATTGTGGATTGTACTATAGTTGTGCATATTGTACGCATATTTGTAATTGCCTTTCATAAACCTTGATTTTTTGTTGAGTTAGAAAAAACTCGTGTTTGAGTTTTCATGGGCCATCGATCAACTTTGGTGACTACGATTCTGGATTGCACTATAGTTGTACATTCAATACGTGTATTTTCTATCGCCTTTCAAAAACCTTCATTTTTTGTTGAGTTATAGCTACATTTAGGAAATTGTTGGAGTTTGGGTTTTCGTGTGCTATTGATCAACTTTGTTGACTACACTTGTAGATTACACTATAGATGTGCATTCCATATGTGTATTTTCTATCGGCTTTCGTGAAACTTCATTTTTTGTTGAGTTATAGCCACATTTAGTAAACTGCTCCTATTTGAGTTTGTGTGGACCATCAATAAACTTTGGTCACTACATTTCATGAACCTTCATGAACCTTCATTTTTTGTTGAGTTTTAGCTGCATTTAGGAAAATGCTCGTATTTAAGTTTTCCTCGGCCATCGATCAACTTTGGGGAATATGCTTGTAGATTACACTATAGTTTTGCATCCTATATGTGTATTTTCTATTTCCTTTCACGAACCTTCATTTTTTGTTGAGTTAAAGCCGCATTTAGGAAACTGCTCATGCTTGAGTTTTTGTGGGCCATCAATCAACTTTAGTGACTATGATTGTGTATTGTACTATAGTCGTACATTATGTACACATATTTTTAATCACCTTTCACAATCCTTCTTTTTTTGTTGAGTTATAGCCGCATTTAGGAAAATGCTCATATTTGAATTTTTGTGGGCCATCGAACAACTTTGGTGACTACGATTGTGTATTACACTGTAGTTTTGCATTCTATACACGTATTTTACATTGCCTTTTGTGAACCTTCATTTTTCATTGAGTTATAGCTACACTTAGGAAACTGCTTGTGTTTAAGTTTTTGTGGGCCATCAATTAATCATGGTGACTAAAATTGTGGATTGCAGTGTAGTTGTCCATTATGTATGTATATTTTTTATCCCCTTTCGCGAACCCTCATTTTTTGTTGAATTATAGCCATAGTTAGGAAACCGCTGCTGTTTGAGTTTTTGTGAGCTATCGATGAACTTATGGATTGCACTATACTTGTGCATTGTATAAGTGTATTTTCTATTGCCTTTCGTGAACCTTCATTTTTCGTTGAGTTATAGCCGCATCTAGGAAACTGCTAGTATTTGAGTTTTCACGGGCCATCGATCAACTTTTGTGACTACGATTGTCGATTAGACTGTAGTTGTTGATTCTATACATGTATTTTCTATCGTCTTTCACAAATCCTCATTTTCAATCACCTTTTTTAAACATTCCTTTTTCGTTGAGTTATAGCTGCACTTAGGAAACCGCTTGTGTTTGATTTTTCATCAGCCATTGATCAACTTGGGTGACTATGATTGTTGATTACACTGTAATTGTCCAATCTAGCATATTTTCTATCGCGTTTCACAAACCTTCATTTTTTGTTAAGTTATAAATGCCTTTAGGAAACCACTCGAGTTTGAGTTTTTATGGGCCATCAATCAAATTTGGTGACTACACTTGTTGATTACACTGCAATTTTGCTTTCTATACGCGTATTTTCTATCACCTTTCACGAACCTTCATTTTTTGTTGAGTTATATCCACATTTAGAAAACCGATCACGTTTGAGTTTATGTGGGCCATCGATCAACTTTGGTGACTACGATTGTGGATTGTACTATAGTTGTGCATTCTATATGCATATTTTTAATCACCTTTCACAAACCTTCATTTTTTTTTGTGTTATAGCCGTATTGAGGAAACTGCTCGAGTTTTAGTTTCCGTGGGCCATCGATCAACTTTGTTGACTACGATTGTGGATTATACTATAGTTTTGCATTTTTTATGTAAAATTTTAATTGTCTTTCACGAACCTTCATTTTTCATTGAGTTATAGTCACACTTAGGAAATTGCTCGTGTTTGAGTTTTTGTGGGCCATCGATCAAGTCTGGTGACTATGATATTGGATAACACTGTAGTTATGCAATTTATACACATATTTTCAATCACCTTTTGCAAACCTTCTTTTTCTGTATAGTTATAGCCACAGTTAGGAAATTGCTCGAGTTTGAGGTTTAGTGGGGCATTGTTCAACTTTGGTAACTACGATACTGGATACTGTAGTTGTGCATTTTGTATCCGTATTTTCTATCACTTTTTGCGAACCTTAATTTTTAGTTGAGTTATAGCCGCACTTAGGAAACATCTCATGTTTGAGTTTTCATGGGAAATCGATCAACTTTGGTGACTACAATTGTGGATTGCACTATAGTTGAATGTTCTATACACATAGTCCTAATTGCCTTTCACAAACCTTCATTTTTGGTTGAGCTATAGTCGTATTTAGGAAACCACTATTGTGCATTCTATACACATATTTTGTTGAGTTATAGTTGTATTTAGGAAAACACTCGTGTTTGAGTTTTCGTTGGCCATTGCTCAACTTTGGTGACTACGATTGTGGATTACACTGTAGTTGTGCATTCTATAAGCGTATTTTTTATCGCCTTTCGTGAACCATCATTTTTCGTTGAGTTATAACCACACTGAGGAAACTGCTCGAGTTTGTGTTTTCATGGGCCATCAATCTTCTTTGGTGACTACAATTGTGGATTATACTATAGTTGTACATTTTGTACATATAATTGTAATCGCCTTACACGGGACTTCATTTTTTGTTGAGTTATAGCCACATTTAGGAAAACGCTCATGTTTGAGTTTTCGTGGGCCATCAATCAGCTTTGGTAACTACGATTGTGGATTACACTGTAGTTGTGCATTCTATATGCATATTTTCTATAGCCTTTCTTAAATCTTCATTTTTCATTGAGTTATAGCCGCACTTAGTAAACTGCTAGAGTTTGAGTTTTCGTGGGCCATTGATCAACTTTGGTAACTACAATTTTGCATTCTATATGTGTATTTTCTTTCACCTTTTGCGAACTTTCATTTTTCGTTGAGTTATAGTTGGTCTTACGAAACGACTTGAGTTTGAGTTTTCGTGGGCCATTGATAAACTTTGGTGACTACGATTGTGTATTACACTGATGTGTATTTTTTATCATTTTTCCTGAACCTTCATTTTTTGTTGAGTTATATAGCCTCATTTAGGAAAACGCTCGATTTTGAATTTTTGAGGGCCATTGAACAACTTTGGTGAGACTTGTAGATTACATTGTAGTTTTGCAATCTATACACATATTTTCTATCGCCTTTCGTCAACCTTCATTTTTTGTTGAGTTATAGCCGCATTTAGGAAACCAGTCGAGTTTGAGTTTTCATGGGCTATTAATCAATTTTAGTGACTACACTTGTTGTTTTAACAGAGGCAAATTTTTAGAATCTTTTTGTGAAAAATTTGGGAAATGTGTTTTGTAGAGAATGTCATTCTTAGTGGACCCATATCGTCATTTTTTCAAAAAATTAATTTTTCACCAACATGCAAAACCTCTTAAAAATAGAATCTATGAAACAATTTTTTTTTTTAAATAAAAAGTATGAGTTTTATAGGTGTTCGTATGCTATAACTCAAACGTTAGCGGTTTCCTAAATACAACTATAACTCAACAAAAAATGAAAGTTCACAAAAAATGATTGAAAATACGCGTATAGAATGCACAACTACAGTGTAATCCATAAGCATAGTCACTAAAGTTGAACGATGGCCCACGAAAACTCAAACATAAACATTTTCCTAAATGTGTCTATAACTCAACAAAAAATGAAGGTTCATGAAAGGTGATTAAAAATATGCATACAAAATGCACAACTAATGTACAATCCGCAATTGTAGTCACCAATGTTGATCAACAGGCCAAAAAAACTCAAACATGAGCGGTTTCCCAAATGCGGCTATAACACAACAAAAAATGAAGGTTTGCGAAGGGCAATAGAAAATACGCGTATAGAGTTCACAACTATAATTTAATCCACAAACGTAGTCACCAAAGTTGATCGATGGCCCACAAAAACTAAAATACAAAAAGGCGATTAAAAATATGTGTAGAAAATGCACAACTACATTGCAATCCATAATCGTACTCACCAAAGTTGATCGATGACCAACGAAAACTCAAACATGAGCGGTTTCCTAAGTGGGGCTATAACTCAGCAAAAAATGAAGGTTCCTGAAAAGCGATAGAAAGTATGCGTACAACATGGACAACTATAGTGACATCCACAATCATAGTCACCAAAGTTGATCGATGTCCTACGGAAAAACACAAACACGAGTGGTTTCCTAAGTGCGGCTATAACTCAACCAAAAATGATGTTTCACAAAAGGCTATAGAAAATAGGCGTATAGAATGCACAACTACAATTGAATCCACAATCATCGTCTCAATCGATGGCCCACGAAAACTTAAACATAAGCGATTTCCTAAATGCAACTATAACTCAACAAAAAATGAAGTTTCAAGATAGCCCATAGAAAATATGCATATAGAATGCACAACTATAGTGTAATCCACAAGCATACTTTCGGTAAACTTGATCGATGGCCCACAAAAATTTAAACTCGAGCACTTCATAAATGGCTATAACTCAACAAAAATGAAGGTTCACGAAGGTGATAGAAAATACATGCATTACAAAATGGACAACTATAGTGCAACCCACAATCGTAGTCACCAAAGTTGATTATTGGCCCACGAAAATTAAAACATGAGTGGTTTGCTAAGTGATGCGGTATAACTCAACAAAAAATGAAGGTTCACGAAAGGTGATAGAAAATACATGTAAAAAATGGATAACGAGAATGCAATGCATAATCGTAGTCACCAAAGTTGATCGGTGGCCCATGAAAACTTAAAGACGAGCGTTTTCCTTAATGTGCATATAACTCAAAAAAAATGAAGGTTAGAGAAATGCGATAGGATATACGGATATAGAATTGACAACTACAGCGCAATCCACAATCATAGTCACCAAAGTTGATCATTGGCCCACAAAAACTACAATTCGAGCGGTTTCCTAAATGAGCCTATAACTCAAAAAAAAAATGAAGATTCATGAAAGGCAATAGAAAATATGCATTGAAAATGGACTACAACAGTACAATCTGCAATCGTAGTCACCAAAGTTGATCGATGGCCCACGAGAACTCAAACACAAGCATTTTCCTAAATGCAGCTATAACTCAACAAAAAATGAATGTTCGTGAAAGGCGATTAAAAATATGCATACAAAATGTTTAACTACAGTAAAATGCACCATCATACTCACCAAAGTTGATTGATGGCCCACAAAAAATCAAATATGAGCGGTTTCCAAAATGTGGCTATAACTTAACAAAAAATGAAGGTTTGCAAAACGCGATAGAAAATACACGTATAGAATGCACAACTACAGTATAATCCACAAGCATAGTCACCAAAGTTGATCGAAGGCCCACCAAAACTCAAACACGAGCAGTTTCCTAAATGTGGCTAGAACTCACCAAAAAAAGAAGGTTCGTAAAAGGCGATAGAAAATTAGCGTACATAATGCACAACTAAAGTTCACTCCAGAATCGTAGTCACCAAAGTTGATTGATGGCCTACGAAAACTCATACATGAATGTTTTCCCAAATTTTCACCAACATGCAAGAGCCCCTCAAAAATAGAATCTACAAAACAATTTTTTTTTGGAAAATCGATTATATGGGTTTTATAGGTGTTCATGTGCTAAAGAGACCCAAATCGTCCGTTATTTGAAAAAGATAGATTTTTATGAAAAGTAGTAGTAGAGGTAAGAGAGGCAAATTTTTTGAATCTTTTTATGAAAAATAGGATAAATGGGTTTTGTAGAGAATGTCGTTCTCAGTAGACCCAAATCGTCCTCTTTTCGAAAAACTAATTTTTCAACAACATGCAAAAACCCCTCAAAAATAGAATCTAAGAAACAATTTTTTTCGGGAAAATTGAAATATGGTTTTTATACTGCTCATGTACTAAAGAAACCCAGATCGTCCATTTTCTGAAAAAATGAGTTATTCTTGAAAAAGATGTATTTTTTTTTAAAGTAGAAGCAATATAGGTAACAGAGGGAAATTATTTGAATCTTTTTATGAAAATCCTAAGAAATGGGACTTGTAGAGAATGTTTTTCTGAGTAGACCCAGATTGTTCTTTTTCCAAAAATCCAATTTCTCAACAACATGCAAAAACCCCTCAAAAATAGAATCCACGAAATAATTTTTTTTGGAAAATCGAAAATATAGGTTTTATAGGTGCTTGATAGCTAAAGACCTAGATTGTACTTTTTTCGAAAAACAAAGGAAATTCTTTTGAATCTTTTTTATGAAAAATATGAGAAATGGGTATTTTAGAGAATGTCATTCCGAGTAGACCTAGACTGTACTTTTTTCAAAAAACAAAATTTTCACCAACATTTAATAACCCCTCAAAAATAGAATCTACGAAACAATTTTGTTTGGGAAAATAAAAAATATGGGTTTTATATGTGCTCGTGTGGTGAAGAGACCCAGATTGTCCATTTTTTGAAAAAATAAGTTGTGTTTAAAAAACATAGGCTTTTTTGAAAAGTAGAAACAATAGAGGTAACAGAGGCAGTTCTTTGGAATCTTTTATGAAAATTTTGAGAAATGGGTTTTGTAGAGAATGTCGTTCTTAGTAGACCTAGATCGTCCTTTTTTTGAAAAAATAGTTTTTCACCAACATGCAAGAACCTCTCAAAAATAGAATGTACAAATACAGTGTAATCCACAAGCATCGTCACCAAAGATTAGATGGCCAACAAAAACTCAAACATGATCATTTTTCTAAATGTGGCTATAACTCAACAAAAAATGAAGGTTCATGAAAGGTGATTAAAAATATGTGTACAAAATGCACAACTATAGTACAATCCACAAACGTAGTCAACAAAGTTGATCGATGGCCCAAAAAAAGTCAAACATCAGCGGTTTCCTAAATGTAGCTACAACTCAACAAAAAATGAACGTTCGTGAAAGGCGATAGAAACTACGTCGAGTGTATAGAATGCAAAACTATAGTGTAATCCACAAGCGTAGTCACCAAAGTTGATCAATGGCCCACTAAAACTTAAACATGAGCAGTTTCCTAAATGCGGCATTTAGGAAACAACACATGTTTGAAGGTTTTTGGGCCATTGATCAACTTTGGTGACTACGATTGTTGATTATACTATAGTTGTGCATTCTGTAAAAATAATTTTAATTGCCTTCCACGAACCTTCATCTTTTGTTGAGTTATAGCCGCATTTAGGAAAACACTTATGTTTGATTATTCATGCGCCATCAATAAACATTGGTGACTACGCCTTTGTATTACACTTTAGTTGTGCATTCTATAAGTGTACTTTTTATCGCCTTTCACGTAAGTTCATTTTTTGTTGAGTTATATAGGAAACTTCTGATGTTTGAGTTTTTGTGGGCCATATCATTCAACTTTGGTGGCTACGATTGTGGATTGTACTGTAGCTGTGCATTTTGTACCCATATTTTTAATCGCCTTTCACAAACCTTCATTTTTTTTTAGTTATACCCGCATGTAGGAAAATGCTCGTGTTTGACTTTTCGTGGGCCATCGGTCAACTTCGATCACTACAATTGTGAATTACACCATAATTGTGCATCTATACGCGTATTTTCTATAGCCTTTCACAAAACTTCATTATTCGTTGAGTTATAGCTGCACTTAGGAAACCAATCATATTTGAGTTTTTGTGGGCCATCGATCTAGTTTGGTGACTACGATTGTGGATGGCACTATAGTTTTCCATTCTCTATGTGTATTTTGTCACCTTTCGTGAGCCTTCATTTTTTCTTGAGTTATAACTGCATTTAGGAAACCACTTATCTTTGTGTTTTTGTTGAGTTAAAGGCACATTTAGGAAGCCACTCATGTTTGTGCTTTTATGGGCCATCGATCTACTTTGGTGACTACAATTGTGGATTGTACTATAGTTGTGCATTTTGTATGAATATTTTTAATCGCCTTTCACAAACGTTCATTTCAGTTTTTGTTGAGTTATAGTCACATTTACTAAAACGCTCGTGTTTGAGTATCGTGGGCCATCGATCAACTTTCGTGACTACACTTGTGGATTACACTATAGTCTTGCACTCTATACGCGTAATTTCTATCGCCTTTCATGAATGTTCATTTTTTGTTGAGTTATAGCCACATGTAGGAAAATATTGGTGTTTGACTTTTTGTGGGCCGTCGATCAACTTTGGTAACTACAATTGTGAATTACACTATACTTGTGCATTCTATACATGTATTTTCTATAGACTTTCACGAAACTTCATTTTTCATTGAGTTAGAGCTTCAATTAGCAAACCACTCATGTTTGAGTTTTCGTGGGCCATTGATTAAGTTTGGTGACTCTGATGTGGATGGGACTGTAGTTGTGCATTCTCTATGTGGATTTTATTGCCTTTCATGAGCCTTCATTTTTTGTTGAGTTATAGCCGCATTTAAGTAACCACTCGAGTTTGAGTTTTCGTGGGCCACCGAGGAACTTTTGTGACAACGCATGTGGAATACACTGTAGTTGTGCATTCTATACGTGTATTTTGTATTGCCTTTTGCGAACCTTCATTTTTTGTTGAGTTATAGCTGCATTTAGGAAAACGGTTGTGTTTGAGTTTTTGTGGGCTATCAATCAACATTGGTGACGATGATTGTGGATTACACTGTTGTGTGCATTTTATACACGTATTTTCTATCGCCTTTCGCAAACATTCATTGTCCATTGAGTTATAGCCGCACTTAGGAAACCGCTCGTGTTTGAGTTTTCATGGGCCATCGATCAAGTTTGGTGACTACGATTGTGGATTGCAGTGTAGTTGTCCATTCTTTACGCGTATAGCCACACTTAGGAAACTACTCGAGTATTTCTTTTCGTGGGCCATCAATCAACTTTGGTGACTACAATTGTGGATTGCACTGTAGTTGTCCATTTTCTACGTATATTTTCTATCGCCTTTCATGAACCTTCATTTTTTGTTGAGTTATTGCCGCATTTAGGAAATCACTCGAATTTGAGTTTTCGTGGGCCATCGATCAACTTTTGTGATGACGATTGTGGATTACACTGTTGTTGTGCATTCTATATGCGTATTTTCTATTGCCTTTCATGAACCTTCATTTTCTTGTTGAGTTATATAACCTTTAATGAACCTTCATTATTTGTTGAAATATAGCCGCATTTGGAAAACCACTCGTGTTTAAGTTTTATTGGGCCATCAATCAACTTTGGTGACTACGATTGTGGATTACACTGTAGTTGTCCATTATGAATGCTAATTTTCTATCGGCATTGGCAAGTCTTCATTTTTTGTTGAGTTATAGCTGCATTTAGGAAACCACTCGTGTTTGAGTTTTCATGGGCCATCGATCAGCTTTGGTGACTATGCTTGTGGATTACACTATAGTTGTGGATTCTATATGCGTATTTTTATTGCCTTTCGCGAACATTCATTTTTCATTGAGTTATAGACGCACTGAGGAAACTGCTCATGTTTGAGTTTTCATGGGCCATTGATGAACTTTTGTTTCTACGATTGCTAATTGCACTGTAGTTGTTCATTTTGTACATGTGTTTTCTATCGCCTTTCAGGAACCTTCTTTCTTTGTTTAGTGAAAAGAAGCTAGTTTTTTGAAAAAGGGCCGGTTTAAGGTATACTTAGAGCGATTCTGTTTTGAGGGTTTCTTGCATGTTGTTGAAAAAGTTTTTTTTTGTAAAAGGATGATCTAGATCTACTGTAAATGACATTCTCTAAAAGAACCCATTTTTTGGATTTTTCATAAAAAGTTTCAAAATTTTTGCCTCTGTTACCTCTATTTTTTCTACTTTTCAAAAAAATCGATCCTTTTCAAGAACAACTTATTTTTCTCAAAAATTACCGATCCTAAATATTTTATTGAGCGAGCACTTAGTAAACCTATATTTTTTGATTTTCCCCAAAAGAAACTATTTCCTAAGATTCTATTTTTGAGGGTTCTCAAGCATTTTGGTGAAAAATCCAGTTTTTCGAAAAAGGATGATATGGGTCCTAGTCAGATTATTGACATTCTCTAAAGGAAATCCATTTTAAGATTTTTCATAAAAAGATTGAAAAATTTGCAATTGTTACCTCTACTACTTTTCAATAAAATAGCCGAATGGTGGCAGGATGTAGTAAAAGATACGCCGGCAGGGGTGTTAAACACCGAGGAGGAAGTGTACTTGCGAGGCGGATGTGGATGAAAGCGGAAGTGAAAATGCTACTTGAGTAAACATTGGTGAGAATCCATTTTTAAAAACCTAAAGGATTCATGCAAGGTTCATCCATGGAGGAGGTGGATGGGATCCCCAAAGGATGGAGTGAGCTAAGTTAGCCCCTAATGTGGCTCACGAGGGTTCAAGGTTAAGAGGAATTGATCCGAAATAGCGAGAGGTCAAACCAGAATTAAGAGATCCACAAGCGTGAATCGCGAAAGTGATTGATGGCTGACGAATCTTGGGAAACATGAGTGTTTTCTAAATGTGGCTATAACTCAACAAAATAAAAGGTTGATGAAAACTGATGAAAATCTCATTACAAAATCACAACTACGGTACAATCGATTATGAATCATAAAAAGATGTCGATAATAAAAGAACATAATCATAAGGCAGTTCCTTTATGGTTATTGCATTCTATACATGTATTTTCTATCACCTTTCACGAAGACCTTCATTTTTCAATGAGTTATAGCTGCACTTAGGAAACCGCTCTAGTTTGAGTTTTCTTTGACCATTGGTCAACTTCAGTGACTATGATTGTGAATTGCATAGTAGTTGTCCATTATGTACACGTATTTTCCATTCCCTTTCACGAACCTTCATTTTTTGTTTAGTTATAGCCGCATTAAGGAAACCAGTCAAGTTTGAGTTTTCATGGGCCATTAATCAACTTTGGTGACTACGCTTGTGAATTGCACTGTAGTTGTGCATTTTATACACATATTTTTTATCACCTTTTGCAAACGTTCATTTTTTGTTGAGTTATAGCCGCATTTAGGAAACCACTCATTTTTGAGTTTTTGTGGGTCATCGATCAACATTGGTAACTACGATTTTGGATTACACTATAGTGTTGCATTCTATATGTGTATTTCCTATCAATTTTCGTGAACCTTCATTTTTCGTTGAGTTATAATTGCACTTAGGAAACTGCTCGTGTTTGAGTTTTCGTTAGCCATCAATTAAATTTGGTGACAACAATTGTGGATTGCACTGTAGTTGTCCATTTTGCATGTGTATTTTGTATCGCCTTGCACGAACCTCCATTTTTTGTTGAGTTATAGCAGCATTTAGGAAATCGCTCTAGTTTGAGTTTTTCGTGGGCCATGAATCAATATTGGTGACTACGCTTCTGGATTACACTATAGTTGTGCATTCTATATGCATATTTGTATCACCTTTCGCCAACCTTCATTTTCTATTGAGTATTGTATTGTAGTTATTCATTATGTATGCATATTTTAATCTCCTTTCATTAATCTTTATTTTTTGTTGAGTTATAGCCACATTTAGGAAAACGCTCATATTTGAGTTTTCGTGGGCCATTGATCAAATTTGGTCACTACAATTGTGGATTACACTATAGTTTTGCATTTTATGCAAGTATTTTCTATCGCCTTTCACAAACCTTCATTTTTCATTGAATTATAACTGCACTTAGGAAACCACTCATTTTTGAGTTTTTGTAGTCCATCGATCAACTTTGGTGACTACGATTGTGGATTGCACTGTAGTTGTCCATTATGTAGGTGCATTTTCTATTGCCTATCGGGAACCTTCATTTTTTGTTGAGTTATAGCCGCATTTAGAAAACCGCTTGAGTTTGAGTTTTCGTGGGCCATCGATTTAGTTTTGTGACTATGCTTGTGGATTACGTTGTAGTTGTGCACTCTATACGTGTATTTTCTATCACCTTTCACGAACCTTCATTTTTTTTTGAGTTATGGCTGCATTTAGGAAATCGCTCGTATATGATTTTTCTTGGGCCATCGATCAATTATTGTGACTACGATTGTGGAATGCTTGTAGTTGTCCATTCTATTCACGTATTTTCTATCGCCTTTTGTGAACCTTCATTTTTTGTTGAGTTATAGCCACATTTAGGAAACTGCTCGTATTTGAGTTTTCGTGGGCCATCGATCAACTTTTGTGACTACGATTATCAATTACACTGTAGTTGTTGATTCTATACATGTATTTTCTATCGCCTTTAGCGAACCTTCATTTCTTGTTGAGTTATAGGCACACATAGGAAACCACCAGAGTTTGAGTTTCTGTGCGCCATCGATGAACTTTCTTGCGACTTCGATTGGTAGTTGCATTGTGAGTTGTCCATTTTGTATCATTATTTTATCACAGCACACTTCAAACTTCATTTTTTTGTTGAGTTATAGCAGCATTTAGGAAACGCTCATGTTGTAAAAGAAATAGGAATAGTCCATTTTTTTTTAAAATAAGTTGTTTTGACAAAATAGATTTTTGAAAATAGAAGCCACGATGGAGATAATAGAGACAAAAAATTTCAATATTTTTGAAAATCTTAGGAAATGGGTTTTGTAAGAATTTGTAGAGAATGTGGATTCACAGGTAGATCGGATCGTCCTCTTTTAGAAAACTAATTTTCAACATGCAATAACCCTTGAAAATTAGAATCTATAAAACATTTTTTTTGGGAAAATAAAAATATGGGTTTTATAGCTGCTGGTGTGTTGAAGCTATTAAAATCGTCTATTTTTTTAAAAGAAGCAGCAATAGTACCAGGTAACAAAGGCTAATTTTTTAAATCTTTTTATGAAATATCTAAGAAATGGGTTTTGTAGAGAATGTCAATCTGAGTAAACCCAGATCGACTTTATTTTGAAAAACTAATTTTTCACCAACATGCAAGAACCCTTCAAAAATAGAATCTATAAAACACTTTTTTTTGGAAAATCGAATATAGGTGTTCATGTGCTAAAGAAACCCAGATCTTCAAATTTTTGAAACGATAAATTATTCTTGAAAAGATAGATTTTTTTGAAATGTAGAAGTAGTAGAGGTAACAGAGGAATTTTTTTTGAATATTTTTATGAAAAATGGGATAAGTGAATTTTGTAGACAATGTCATTCTAAGTAGATCCAGATCATCCTTTTGTAGAAAAACTAATGTCACCAACATGCAAGAACCCCTGAAAAACAGAATCTACGAAACAATTTTTTTTGCAAAAATTAGAATATTGTTTTTATAGGTGCTCGTGCGCTAAACAAACCCCGATCGTCCATTTTTTGAAATATTAAATTATTTTTGAATTTTTTGAAATATTAAATTATTTTTGAAAAATATAAATTATTTTGAAAAGTAGAAGCAGTAGAGGTAACAGAGGCAAATTTTTTGAATCTTTTTATTAAAAATCTAAGAAATGGGATTTGTAGAGAATGTCGTTCTGAGTAGACCCAGATCATCCTCTTTTTTAAAAACTAATTTTTCACCAACATTCAAGAACCCCTGAAAAATAGAATCTAGGATTCAATATTTTTTGGAAAATCAAGAATATGGGTTTTATAGGTGCTTGATAGCTAAAGACACCCAGATCGTCTGTATTTTTTTAAATAAGTTTCTTGAAAAAGATAGATTTTTTTCAAAAGTAGAAGTAGTAGGGGTAACAGAGGCAATTTTTTGAATCTTTTTATGAAAAATATGAGAAATGGGTTTTGTACAGAATGTCGTTCTGAATAGACCTAGATTGTACATTTTTTTAAAAACTAATTTTTCACCAACATGTAGGAACCCCTCAAAAATAGAATCTACAAAACAATTATTTTTGGGAAAATAAAAAAAAAATTTGTTTTTGAAAAACATAGATTTTTTTGAAAGTACGCAGTAGAGGTAATAGAGACAAATTGTTTGAATATTTTTTATGAAAAATTTAAGAAATGGATTTTTTAGAAAATATGTGTATAGTATGCACAACTATAGTACAATCCATAGTCGTAGTCATCAAAGTTCATTGATGCCCAACAAAAACTCAAACATGAGCGGTTTCTGAAATAGGGTTATAACTCAACAAAAAATGAAGATTCGTGAAAGGCAGTAGAAAATACGAGTATAGAATGCACAACTATCGATGGCCCAAAAAAATTCAAAGATGAGCGGTTTCCTAAATGTGGCAATAACAAAACGAAAAATGAAGATTCACTAAAGGCGATAAGAAAATACGTGTATAGAATGTACAACTATATTGTAATCCACAATTGTAGTCATCAAAGTTGATCGATGGCCAACGAAAACTCAAACACAATCATTTTCCTAAATGTGGCTACAACTCAATAAAAAATGAAGGTTCGTGAAAGGAAAATTTAAAATATGCGTACAAAATGCACAACTACAGTACAATCCACAAACGTAGTCACCAAAATTGATTGATGGCCCACAAAAACTCAAACATGAGCCCTTTCCTAAATGCGGCTATAACTCAACAAAAAATCAACGTTCATGAAAGGCGATAGAAACTATGCCTATATAATGCACAACTACAGTGTAATCCACAAGCGTATTCACGAAAAGTGATCAATGGCCGACGAATACTCAAACATGAGTGTTTTCCTAAATGTGGCTATAAATAAACAAAAAATAAAGGTTCATGAAAGGTAACTAAAAATATTAGGTACATTATGCGCTTCTGATTACAATCCACAATTGTAGTCACCAAATTTGATCGATGACTAAAAAAAAAATCATGCGCGATTTCTGAAATGTGGATATAACTCAACAAAAAATGAAGGTTCACAAAAGGCAATAGAAAATACAAGTATAAAATGCACAACTACATTGTAATCGACAAGCTTAGTCACCAAAGTTGATCAATGGACTAATAAGGCTGAGCACGGTGAGACACAAATTGCATCATTTTAGAGCGGCTCATGTTGAGTTTTGGGCCATCGATCAACTTTAGTAACTTTCCCTTGTGGATTACAATGTCCATTTTACTCTTGTATTTTATTGCCTTTAATGAACACCTTCATTTTAGTCTGTCGCGTTTCAGAAAGCCCGTACTCACGAGTCATCAGGCTTTGGATTGTACTATAATTGTGCATTCTATACAAATATTTTTAGTTACCTTTCATGAACCTTCGTTTTTTGTTGACTTATAGCCACATTTAGGAAAACGCTCGTGTTTGAGTATTCATGGGCCATCAATCAACTTTGGTGACTACACTTTTGAATTACATTGTAGTGCATTAAAAATGTGTAGTTTCTATCGCCTTTCACGAAAGTTCATTTTTTGTTGAGTTATAGCTGCATTTAGGAAACTGCTCATGTTTAAGTTTTTGTGGGCTTTTGTTCAACTTTGGTGACTACGATTGTGAATTGTATTGTAGTTGTACATTTTGTACGAATATTTTTAATCACCTTTCACGAACCTTCATTTTTTGTTGATTTATAGCCGCATGTAAGAAAATGCTTGTGTTTGACTTTTCATGGGCCATTGATCAACTTTGGTCACTACGATTCTGAATTATAGTATAGTTGTGCATTCTATACATGTATTTTCTATTGCCTTTCGTGAAACTTCATTTTTGTTGAGTTACAGCTGCACTTTGGAAACCGCTCATGTTTTAGTTTTCGTGTGCCATCGATAAAGTTTGGTGACTATGATTGTGGATGGTACTGTAGTTGTCCATTCTCTATGTGTATTTGCTCACCTTTTGTGAGCCTTCATTTTTTGTTAAGTTATAGCTGCATTTAAAAAACCTCCCGAGTTTGAGTTTTCGTGGGCCATCAATCAACTTTGGTGACTAAGATTATGGATGGCACTGTAGTTGTCCATTCTATATGTATATTTTCTATGACCTATCATGAACACTCATTTTTCAATGAGTTATAGCCGTATTTAGGAAATCGCTTGTGATTGAGTTTTTGTGGGCCATTGATCATGTTTGCTGACTACACTTGTGGATTACACTACTATAGTTGTGCATTCTATACACATATGTTCTATCATCTATCGTGAACATTCATTTTTTTTTAGTTATAGCTGCATTTAGGAAACCGCTCGCGTTTGTGTTTTCGTGGGCCATCGATCATGTTTGGTGACTACAATTGTGGATTAATCTGCAGTTGTTCATTCTATTGACATATTTTCAATCTCCTTTCACGAACCTTCATTTTTTGTGAAGTTATAGCTGTATTTAGCAAACCACTAATGTTTGATTTTTTGTGGGCCATCAATCAACTTTGGTGACTACAATTATGGATTGTACTTTAGTTGTGCATTCTACACGCATATTTCTAATCGCCTTTCACAAACGTTCATTTTTTGTTGAGTTAGTGTTTGAGTTTTCGTGGGCCATCGATCTACTTTTGTGAATATGATTGTGGATTACATTATAGTTGTGCATTTTATACACGTATTTTCTATTCACTTTCGTGCTTTCCTGAACTTTCATTTTTTGTTGAGTTATAGCTGCACTAAGATACCGCTCGTGTTTGAGTTCTTTTGGGCCATCGAACAACTTTGGTGACTACAATTATGGATTGCACTGTAATTCACCATTATGTACACGTGTTTTCTATGGCCTTTCGTGAACTTTCAGTTTTTTGTTGAGTTATAGGCACATTTAGGAAAGCTTGAGTTTGAGTTTTCGTGGGACATTGATCAACTTTCGTGACTAAGATTATGGATTGTACTGCAGTTGTGCATTATGCACACACATTTTTAATCGCTTTTACAAAACCTTCATTTTAAGTTGAGATATAGCTAGACTTAGGAAACTGCTCATTTTTGAGTTTTAGTGGGTGATCGAAAACCTTTGGTGACTACGATTGTGGATTGCACTGTTGTTGTGGATTCTCGACCCATACTGTCTATCCCCTTTCGAGAACCTTCATTTTTTGTTGAGTTATAGCCAAGTTTAGGAAACCACTCACGTTTGAGTTTTGGTGGGCCATGAATGAATTTTGGTGACTACAATTGTGGATTGTACTTTAGTTGTGCATTTTGTATGCGTAATTTTAATCGCCTTTCATGAACCTTTATTTTTGTTTAGTTATAGCCGCATTTAGGAAAACACTTGTGTTTCAGTTTTCGTGGGCCATCGAGCAACTTTGGTGACTACGATTGTGGATTACACTATAGTTATGCATTCTATACGCATATTTTCAATTGACTTTTGTGAACCGTCATTTTTTCATTAAGTTATAGCCGCACTTAGGAAATGGCTCATGTTTTAGTTTTCGTTGACCATCGATCAACTTTGGTGACTAGGATTGTGGGTTTTCCATTTTCTATGCTTATTTTCAATACCCTTTTGCGAACTTTCATTTTTTGTAGAGTTATAGCCATATTTAGGAAACCACTCAAGTTTGAGTTTGAGTTTTCCATCGTTCAAATTTGCTGACTACGCTTTTGCATTACACTATAGTTGCGCATTCTATACACATATTTTCTATTGCCTTTCGTGAATCTTCATTTTTCGTTGAGCTATATAGCCACATTTTGAACAACGATCATGCTTGAGTTTTTCGTGGACCATGAATCAACTTTGGCGAGTATGATTGAGGATTGCACTGTAATTGTCCATTATGTACCCTTATTTTTTATTGACTTTCTTGAACCTTCATATTTTTTGAGTTATAGCCGCATTTAAGAAACCACTCGTGTTTGAGTTTTCATGGGCCATCCATCAACTTTGGTGACTACGATTGTGGATTGCACTATAGTTGTCAATTTTGTACATGTATTTTCTATCGCCTTTCATGAATCTTGATTTATTTTTGACTTATAGCTGCACTTTGGAAACCACTCCTATTTGAGTTTTCATTGGCCATCGATCAATTTTGGTGATTACAATTGTGGATTGCACTGTAGTTGTCTATTCTATAAGTTTATTTT
>VDFB02371273.1:0-21169 GCA_007258455.2 Sequoia sempervirens
TCTTCACAAAAGACTCCCATGAAGACACCAAAGACACCTTCCAAGTTTGTTCAAAAGAACCATCCTGAAGATTTGATTCTTCAAGATAGATGTAGATCTACAAGGAAAATGGTGAATTACAATGAAGATTGTCATGCAGCATTCCTATCTCAAGTTGAGCCCAAAACTTTTGAAGAAGCAAGCAAAGACAAATGTTGGATTGGTGCAATGAATGAAGAATTGGATCAAATAGAGAAAAATGAAACTTGGGAACTTGTTCCAAGACCAAAAGATAAGAATGTAATTGGCACAAAATGGGTTTTTAGAAACAAATTAAATGAAGATGGTCAAGTCACAAGGAACAAAGCAAGGTTAGTGTGCAAGGGCTATGCACAAGTTGAAGGAGTAGATTTTGAGGAAACATTTGCACCAGTTGCAAGGATTGAAGCAATTAGAATGTTTTTATCCTATGCAAGTCACAAGAAGTTTAAGGTGTATCAAATGGACGTCAAATCTGCTTTTCTTAATGGAGATCTAGAGGAGGAAGTTTATATTGAACAACCCGAAGGCTTCCTATTATCAGAAGACAAGGATTATGTGTGCAAGTTAAAGAAAGCTCTCTATGGGCTTAAACAAGCTCCTAGAGCTTGGTATTCTAGACTTGACAAGTATCTCAAAGAGCAAGGTTTCAAAAGAGGAGATGTAGATAGCAATCTATACATCAAAGAAGAGGATGGACATTTATTGATTGTGGTGGTGTATGTAGATGACATCATTTTTGGTGGAGACAAGGACAAAATGTGCAAAGAATTTTCATCATGTATCAAAAAGAGTTTGAGATGTCAATGTTGGGAGAATTATCCTTCTTCCTTGGGCTGCAAATTTCACAATCAAGCAAAGGTATTTTCATCTCCCAAGCCAAATATGTGAAAGAAATGTTAAAAAGATTTAGAATGGAAGATTGCAATCCTGTGAGCACTCCCATGGTTATAGGGTGCAAGCTAAGCAAAGATGATGAATCCCAAGAAGTGAATCAAACACTATATAGATCAATGATTGGGAGTTTGTTGTATCTAACTTCTACAAGACCAGACATAATGCAAGCTGTTGGAGTTGTGGCAAGATTTCAAGCAGCACCAAAAGAAACACATGTTCATGCAGTAAAGCGTATATTCAAATATTTGAAAGGCACAATGGAATATGGTCTATGGTACCCTAGTAGAAATGATTTCACTCTTGAAGCATTCATAGATGCTGATTGGGCTGGCAATGTGGATGATAGAAAAAGTACAAGTGGAGGAGCTTTTTTCCTTGGAGGAAATTTAGTATCTTGGATGAGCAAAAAACAAGAATCAATTTCTCTATCTACAACAGAAGCTGAATATATAGCAGCAGCAGCATGTTGCACTCAACTTTTGTGGATGAGGCAAACTTTAAGAGATATCAAGGTGGAGTATGATCATCCTTGCACTATCTATTGTGACAACACTAGTGCAATCAACATCTCCAAGAATCCAGTGATGCACTCAAGGACCAAGCATATCCCCATTAAATATCATTTTTTAAGAGAGCAAGTAGCGGAAGGACAAGTACGTTTGGAGTATATCAATACAAAAGAACAAACTGCTGATATATTCACCAAACCACTTCCAAGGGATACATTTGAGTATCTAAGGGACAAATTGGGAGTTGTCCCACATCCATCAACTTAATTGGTGGAAGCATACATTCAGGGGGAGCTACGCACAAAATCTTGTAGCTTCATGGAGCTAAAAGAAAAATATGGTTAGAAGACCCCTTGCCATTGATGTCAAAGGGGGAGATTTTGGACACAGGGGGAGCAAAACCAAAAAGATTTTGGTTGAAAGTTGCCATCAATGACAAAGGGGGAGATTGTTAGAAGTATTGTCATTGATGTCAAAATATCACACTGTCATACAGATATGTCAAAGCAAGTTATGAAATGGCATATAGGTGATCAGATTAACATTCAGTTTTCAGACTTGGCTCTATCAAGACTTCAACAGAATCATCAAGTTGCTGGCTCAAAACAGAGCAATGTTGACATATTCTGCACTCAGTTTCTAATGATCAATGTTGTTTAAAGCAGTTAGATGATTGGGCCAATATTACAGTGGAATTTATATATGCGTTTTTAGAGACGGGCATCGTATTCAGCATACATGCTATTTCAATCTAGTTCGATGTCACTAACAACTGAGTTCAATGATTTTCCAAACTTATGTGTTTTCAGATTTCAATAATTCTTGATAAACAAAAGATTAAATACTAAACAAAAGGCGGATTGATAAACAAAAAAATTAAATAAACAAAAGACTAGATACATATTAACAAAAAAACAAATAGACGTATCAAAATCTGAAGGACGTGTTTTTTCAAAAGACATGTTTTTTCTTCAAAAAGACGTATCAAATCTGAAGGACGTGCTTTTGCAAAAGACGTGTTTGTATGTTGCATTATTGAAAAGACATATTGTCTTCTCTAAACAAGGTTAAACTAAAAGGGCGTACAAGTTGAAACAAAAGGTTGTGAGCAGTATATACGACTTTCCTAAAGAGATACATTTGATAACCTTAAAAGATGTGATTGCTTCTAACAAAGCAAACATTTCTAAAAAGGGAATGTTGTTTTGGTTATAAATAGAAGATAAATGAATTAAGGAAGATCGATTAAGATTAAGAAAAGGTGTGACTGAATATGAAGAGGCAGAGTTGTGTTCTTCCACCAATAGTTGCAACCTTTGAGCAGATTATATAATTGACATCCAAGCCAGGTTTGCAAATGTGGTTGTTTTTGAAGATTAGCAGATCAATCTAAGATTCCCATCTCCTTGTGTGGGCTTAGAGTGATATCATTTATCACATAGAACAGATTGGAGAGTTGGGTTTGTGCAGATCAGATTGAAGGCAGTCTTACATCCATCAAGTCAAGGTTTGATACTTTGCACTAGGGGTAGGTGCTCTTTGTAAATAGGTGCCTACTAAATTTGTAAAAGTCTAGGTGTTCCTTGTAGGTTACACTCTACTAAATCATCCTTTTGTAAATCTGTAGGTTGGTGCCTACTTTGAAAAAATATTATTTCAATAAAGTTGTGTCAACTTGGGGAAATTGATTCATATCAAAAAGTTGATTGTAATAAGTTTGAAAAGATTAAGAAATAAAAGTTTGTGATTGATTTACTGATTCACCCCCCCCCCCTCTCAGTAAATCTTTTGTGCTCTTCATATATATGCAAGATAAAAGAAGAGAAGAATTAATAGAGAAAAGGGTCAAAAAGAAGAATAAGAGAGGACAAAATAGGAGGTATAGTGAGGCGTATAACATGCCACCCCCCTTGGAAAAGGCCTTGACTTGAAGGCTTTGCCAATTTTGGATGTTGCCAAATGAAGTCCTCTGGTTCCCAAGAGGCATCCTTAGGTTGGAATTCTTCTATTTGACAAGGAAATTCAAAATACTAAACCAACAAAGCTGATAAGCGTGCTGGTCCTGTTGACGTGTGTTTTATCATCCACCAAACATTCAGAATAAAAATGTCCAAAGACACTCTATCCTCTCTTGAAAAACCACCGCATAGGCAATTCCAAGGTTTCTTTAGTCGGGTCTCGACGTGTGGATAAGCTCAATGGTCGTTGTGATAATGCTGGTAATAAACAACGGGACTTACGTAGAAAGTCTGCACAAGCTAGGGACTTAGGAAATTTATCTTTGTAGGTTCTCAATTAGGACTTTCAATTGTGGATCTCAAAAAAAATGGCAAAAAGAATAGGGTTCAAAGAATCTAGTCTAAGCCTAAGAAATCAAGAGACAGTAAGGACTTGGTGAAGCGAAATAAACCACACTTTGTTTCGCCTCCTGCAGGACAACATACGCAAAGTGGGTGCAATCTTCAAGGGGTTTGTGAGAATAATTTTCAAACCTCGGATAAGGTTGAAGTTAGGCTTCCACACTTAGGAGCTCGGGCTAACTTTACGCATCGGATGAAAATCATTCATCCGAAGAAAGTATGAGCTACACTTCACCAATGAGTCGATACGATCAATCTTTCATTCAATTAACAACTTTTCAAAGCAAATTCTATTTAATCTAACTTTAATTCTAATCTATGGCGGAAGATAATATGTAACCTCGCTTACTATTCAACAATAAGAAGTGATTCAAGGCAAATCATGCTCAAGAGCTTTTATCATTCAAAATAGTCTCAATGCGACAATATACATAACAAGTCTCCACACAAAATGAAAATGAGAGAGCGCTAGTTTATATAGAGCTCCAAAAATGAAATAGACGGCCGAGATTTAAACAAGATTAACGGCCCAGATTGTTACAACTAAACCCTAATTAGGGTTTCCCAAAACAACAAGAGTTAACCATCAGAAAACTATCAAAAAAGTGGCAGTTCCAGCTATAATCAAGGAGAGGCGTCCTTATCCATTCGAGTGGCATTGTGTTTGGTGAATCTGGACACTACGGCAATGACTTCGTCCATCGTGACAGGAGGTAACATGCTGATCCGGAATTCGAGTCCGTCCAACTTTTCGGCGCATCTGGCTAAAGCACCTTCCCAATCTGCCTCCTGCTTCTCAAATTCCTTTCGAATGGATGAGAGTCTTGCCACTCTCGTGAAGTCCTGATTCGAAAATGGTCCAGTGGTCGAGAAGAAAGTTTCTTGAACTTTTTGCTTCAGTCTCTCTAACTGCATGTCGTTCTCCCGGATGACTTCACGGTCGAACACATCTGTAGTTATCATGCACATCTTCTCCTGGATTTTCCTGACCTGTTCTTCAATTCCAAGCCCATCGATTCTCGCCTTCTCCAATACTTCTTCTCTTATTGTCACTGCCCAAAACTGGTGATGAAAATCATATGCTGCCCTTGCAGCAATCACCTTTTTATCAACTAACTCCTCCCTCGGAGTGCTTTTCAAAATTCTAAGGCTCGGAATAAGCCTTTCTTGCATATCCGGGATACCATCCCATGTCTCTGCCATATCCATCAACCTAGAAAGAAACGAAGAGGTTCGTCCATAAGCAAGCGCCAACCTCTCCATGAACAAGGCAGCCTCCATGCCTTCACCTGCCATCCAGTCTTGCGCTTCCCTGGCTGTCACCATTCCATGCTCAACTTCCTGAGTCATCTCCCGTGATGAATTGAGGAGAGGAGGAACAGTTGCATTGCCTTGATCTAGCGGCTGGGTCAAATGTTGTATATATTCTTTGAGACGTTTGACCTCCTTTTTATACTCTTTCTTCTTGGTCACTTCCTTTTCCAGTCTCGCTTTAATGGTCGAGACGGAATTATCTAACTCTTCTACTTCCTGACCTTTTGAAGTCGGACCAAGGTCAACAGTGGTGATAGCATACTCTTGCGGAGTGATTTCGTCCTGTGGCTTATCCACTGTAGGTACTGCAATGTGCACGGAACGGTGGCCTGTCTCGTTCCTCTGGATGGTGGAAAACTTCTTGGCGGGCTTCTTGGTAGCAACTTGTTCTAATCTTGCCAAGAAATCGGCAGTATCGTCCTCTTCTTCCTGTTGAGCCTCAGTAGGCACCTGAACTTTCATTCTTTCTAATAGCCAGTCTGGAATGGTTGATTGTTCAATGCCATCCTCTACTTGAACCTCGTCCTCGTTTGGAACATCCATGACTCCTCTGAGGGCGGAAATCATTCCTTCCTCTAAGTCATTATCCCGGACATCCATGTCATTGTCTGAACCTAAAATCTCTGTGCCTGCTGGTGATGCAGGCTCTTCATCATCTAATTGGATAGGTTCATTGTTCACTTCCTGAGCTGCAAGAGGTTCGAGCATCTCAACCAAGGAGTCGTCTATATTAGCCACCAAATGGTCAACATTCCTGGATGCCGCTGACCGAGAAGGTCCTCCTTTATGCTTCTTGGAAACAGGTTCTGCACTTGGCACCATTTCTTTTCTTTTCTCTCCAATCCCAACCAAGTCTTGATGGGATGCCCCGGCATTAGAGGAATATGACTCTGATTCGCTCAACAGATCATATGTGAGCGTGATTCCTTTTTGTCTCAATTCACGAACATGATCATCAGCCACCGGTAAAGGAGCTCCATTATTTCGTCAGCCTCATTAGAATTGGCTAAGTGCATGCTCGGCTCGGCCACTTCACTTTGCGGAGGGAGAGGTGCGCTTTACTCAAAGCGGTGGACGCCGGTTTCCATGATATGGCGGTGGGGCTGCACCAATGAACTTCCGTTGTTCTCGCGAAATCTCGGACATCTGGACCACATCAGCCGTGCGATCCTCATTATTCGCCAGTGACCGTTTGCCCAATAATCCTCAGTTCTGCCACCGTGCTTATATCTCCTTCCTTCCTGTCAGGATGGTATGATGTAGGTCATAATTGACCGGACTTGTATCTTTGATGAAAGGGTACCGTGGATCTCGGCCGATGCGCTCTCGGTTGCTTGAGGCCGGATGAAGCGTTACTCTAGCATGTTCAGATGAAAAGGGAATGCTGGCGGAACGCTTTCTTGAGTAGGCCTCACAGATATTACGGTACTGTTTATCGCCAAAACCTCGAGCAATACCATCCGATTAGTCGGATAGATAGGCAATTTATAGGGATTTCCAGTAAATCCCTGGATCCTGATATATGTGAATTTCGGGAATTGGATGAACCAAGACCCGTATTTGCTAATAAGGCTTTTTGCTTCATGGCTCAACCTTTGATGTATTCCTCCTTGGAGCTTTCTGGTGATATGCATTAGGAATGCATCATGCACCCTCCTGAAGTGAGTCTTTTCTTTCAATTGGAGCTGAGGATAGCAGTCGTAAGGCCTGAGCTCGTTCTCTCCATTGCCAATTCTGCCTTTGCAGACCAGTCCTGGATATCTGTATGATCTGGCCAATAGGTATATCACATATGAACTCATGTGAAAAGACTTAGTCTTTTCAAGGTTGATCAGTTGCTCGTGAAGGTTGTCACTTATCATCCGTGACCAGTTGAACATCTTAACTCCGGAGGTGACCTCGTCGATGAAGTAGTACATCCAACTCTCAAAGAAGGCGCCTTGCGGATTGCCTGCGATCCTGTTCAGCATCAGCACGATATCTCCAAAATCTTCCTTGAAATCCGTGCGACGAGGTCTCTTGGGCATCTTCTTGATTGATGGCTTTGGCTTGTCCATCCATACCTTGTTGACTGTGGTGGCGCACAAATCTGCCTTGCTGTCATATAGCATTTTGGTTTCTTCTTTGGTCTTATAGACCGTTCTTGAATGCTCAGGGATGCCAAAGGTTTCTTGGATTACAACTTCATTCAAATGTGCCAAGACTCGTCCGTCAGGGGCGATGATCTGTCTCTTTTGAGCATCATAATGGCGAGCACATTCCACCATTAACTCAGCACAATCCATGGCCGGTGGGAATCCAGCTGCTTGGAAGATCCCGTTTCTGACCATTCTTATGGCTATTGCTGTGGGAAGTCCCTTCTGACCGTATACTCTTTGCTTGGATTCGTCAAAATCCACATGTCCGAGGTCAGTATCTACAACATTCTTCCACCTTGAGATGACCTTGGTCTCCTTTTGGGCACCCTTATTGGCGAACTTCATTTTCAGCTTCCTTGATAATCCTCCTGCCGTGTCCGTCAACCTGCAGTCATAAAATTAACATTAATAAAAAGACTTTTAAAATAGTTTAAACCTCGTGCCTTGGATTCGAAAAAAAATAATAACTTTCAGCTGTTCAAATAATTAAAATATTGCAAAAAGCAAGCTGAAAGTGACTTTGATGGAGTTGAAAATTCTTGCCAGAACTTCGTCAAGAGGAAAGGGCATAAAAGATAGCAAATTTAATTAACCAATCCTCAAACCTCAGTGAAGGATCGTCAAATGTAAATCAGATTTAAAAATCTGATTTTTTTGAAAAGTGCGCCCCTCTTCAAGAAGAATTCAGCTTTGAAAATTTTCTTTTTCTTTTCCCGCGAAAAATTCCTCAGCATAACACTGTTTCTCCTTCTGGACAATTCGACTTTGCCTATTGATGAATTGATTGCCTGACGATTTCGAGAAAGATCAAATTTCTCTTCAGCTGTGTGTGGAAAAATGAGTTGCTGAAACTCATTATAATGCTGAAAGATTGAATTCGATTTAGCAACTGCCATCTTTCTTCTTGATCCTCGATTTGTTTTCATTTTCCAAACAGGCAACTTTCCTTTTATTTTCCGACAAGGCTCAGTCTCGAACTTATCCGGACAAATCTCCTTGATCTTCAAAAATTCGATTTTTCATTTAATGCTTATCTTTGATTTTTCGAATTTTTAAATAAACGTTTAAATATTTAATTAAATTCGTGATGAATTTAATTTTTCTCGCTGGATTTCATCTTTGCCTGGCGTCCTTCATTTTCTTCTGATTCGTGTCTGGCAAATTTGATTCCGTCCAAGGTATTTTTAAATTCCAAATAGTTGAGAATTAATTATTAAAATATTAAAATATTTTAATTAATTCCAACCCGTTCGTCTTGGACCCATGGCTATCTCGATTGTTCTTCCGTTTTTCTTGGCTGAGAGTGTATTTTCCGATTTTGTCCTTGATTTCGTCTAGCCAAACCAAAATTCAAGCCATTCCGTCGAAAATTTCATTGCCAGATCCTCATTTTTCTTTGCCAAGGCGAGATTTTAAGCTTATTCTCCTCTGCCAAAGTCAAATATTTCCTTGCTCGGTCGAATTTTTTCTAGGCAATATCGTTGTCCGAATGTCTTTGCCGGTCGAATTTTCCTGACGTCTGACATATTCTTCATCCTTTTGGTCAAGGACGATCCTTCCTTTCCTTTTACCTCGTGCATTTTTCTTTAGCCAAAGTTGACAATTTCTTCGCATTTTCCATACTTAGGCAAATTTTGCCTTTCTTTTCCCTCATCGTATTAGGCATATTCCGTTTCATTCCTTGCCACATCCTGATATTCTTTAGCATTTGTCCCTTCAAGCTTGGCATTTGTCCTCTCAAAAATGTCTGGATGTCTAGCCAACGTCTTCATTTCTCATCCATTAGCCTCTATACTTAGGCGAATTTTAGAACTTTCTTTGGATTTGGCCTTGACACTTAGCCAAAAAAAAAAAAATCTTGCCATCTTATCATCTTGGGCGGACTTCCTTGTCATCTTGGACGGACGTCATGGATGTCTTTGCTATTTTACCAACTTCTTCCAAGTGCATGGTGGACATCCTTCCTCTTTGGATATGCATCTTGGACGTCCCTCTTTTCTAGGGCGAATTCCCTTGATGTCTTAGCACTTATTCTCATCGTTTTATCCTTTGGAAATGATATAATGTTTGGCCAAAAATTATCCTTCCACCTTTTTAGGCTTTCACACTTAGCATATTTCGAAATTTCCCTCTTGGTAGGCATCAACACTTAATGAAATTTTAATTTTCCTCTACTTTATAAGTCTAGGCAGACTTTATTTGACCTCAGCCAAGTCCCACTTTTTAAGGGCGGACTTTGTGACTCTTTTGGACGAGCTTCAAGCACATGGCGGACTTCTAGCCTTCTTTGGACGTGCATTCTAGTGCTGGGCGGACTTTGAAGGTCTTTGGGATGTCTCCCTTTGAAGATGGCGGACTTTGTGACTCTTTTGGACGAGCTTCAAGCACATGGCGGACTTTAGAGCTGATTGGCACATGCATGGCGGACTTTAGAAGTCTTTTGGATGAATCCCAAGATGCAAGGCGGACTTCATGAAGTGCAAGGACATCAAGGGCGGACTTCATAGCATGCATGGATGAGCAGGGCGGACTTTAAGACCTTTTAGGATGTCCTTCCTTGCTGCATGGCGGACTTCTTAAGTCTTTTGGACATTTCTTCATCCATTCTTCTCATCCTCCATGGCGAATTTCAGCCTTGAGCAGATTTTCTACAAATTTCTCCATTTTTGAATTGATTTTCATGATTTCACCTTCAGATCTGATCGATCTTGACTGGTTTTTTGACTAGTTTTTCCAGATTTTCGAACGTTTTTGGTCTGATTTTCATGTTTTTGAACTTTTTTTTGCAAATTTTTCAAATTTTTACTTTTTGATTTTCTGAGAGTTCTGGTGAGTTTTTCGGACTTCTGAGTGCGTTTTCAGAACTCAGGACCCTTCTAAAAATAGAAACTTTCCAAAAATAGAAACTTTCTAAAAATAGAAACTTTCTAAAAATAGAAAAAGCAACCCTAAAAAATAGGGAACCTGTTTGGTCCAAAATGCCAAAAATGAAAAATCGAAAAAGCAACTTTTCCTAAAAAATAGGAAGTCTCAGAATTGGCCGAATTCACAGTCGATCTTCGTCTCTTGGGCCTTCTGAGCTCCCCATGACATCTACGCACTGATTCAAACATGAATTAATGACTTGGTTCGGGTAACCCTCGACGAACTAACTGGAAACTCTAAGCAAAGTGATCTCTCGTAACCGCTGCAAGGAGACAAAACCCTAAAAACTAGCAGGCAACTGGGGGTCCCCATCAGCGATGGGGCGATGTGTGAAAAGGTCACAACAGGTCCAAAATCTATTCTAGGTCCATGATAATCCTCCTCGATCATCCAAAACTGCCCATTCAATTTGGATGGTGATAGTTTGGCCAACCACCTTGGTAAGTGCAAGATAACTGCAGGCAAACTACAACTTCATTAATTTTCTGTGGGATCTTGTAGGGCCCATAGAATTTAGAGTTATGCATTTTTTTTCCCTTGAGCTTGAGATAAGGTTGCTTGTAGGGTTGGAGTCTAAGACATACACAATCTCCAACAACAAAATATACCTCAAGTTGATGTTGGTCAGCTTGTTGTTTCATACAGTTTTGAGCAACTTGGAAATTAACAGCGATCATCAACAACTTGCACCCTGGAGAAATCTAGAAGATAACTGACAATCATTGGAAGAAAATATCCATAGAGGGCTTCAAAAGGAGCTATTTTGGTGGGCTGTGTGGTAGCTGATGTTAGACCACCACTATTCTAGGGGTAGCTGCTCAATCCATTGGGATTGCTTGTTTTCCATAAAACATGGAAGATAACCCTCCAAGCATTTGTTCATTGCCTCCTAGCAAGTTGAGTGCCTTGAGATTGCAAAAAAGTCTTTCCAAAAATTACAAGTGAATTGGGGATCACAATCAAACACAACGATCGTTGGACAACCATGGAGTTTGTGAACATCTCTGCAACTTGACTTGAATTGGAGGTGGACAAGATAGCCAATAAATGGGTGTATTTGGTGAGCTGGTTTACCACCACAAGTATAACATCTTTGCCATCAAAATGTGCCAATCCTACAATGAACTCCTTTGCAATATATTCCCAGTGTTGCAAAGAAATTGGTAATGGTTTAAATGGATGACAGCTGGTTTCACATTCAGCCACAATTATTTCAACATCAGATCTCACACAATGCCGAATGAAAGAGAATTTGAATTAATGATATGTTTCAATGAAGCTCAAATGGCCTACAATAGGAGAAGAATGCAATGCTACTAGAATGAACTGCTTTAATGAAGAATTGGAAACTAAAAAAAATAAAATTATTTATAACCAAGGATATTTGCTTCGCAAGTTAAGAGTTGAGAGCTGCCTTGACCAGCAAGTACTAGTTGAATGATTTGTTGAGTGGAAATGAAATGAAATGAAAGAATTTTAATGGTGTCCATGAGACCAAGCAGTCTAAGGGACCAAGGGCCGCATCCTTAATCCATTTTCGAGTTCCTTCCAATGATGGTTCTTCTACTATGAATCTTGATCAAGAAACCAAGCGTTTTGTGAAGCCTTTCCACCTCAAATAACGCATTTAGACTCTCTACCTTCAAATTGTTTTCATACTGAATACGAATATTCTCATATGCTGAGCACTCTATAATGAAGTGCCATTCAGTTTCAACTACCCCTTTGCTGCAAAAAATACAAATTATTTCTTCCCAATCTTCCTTGGGGACCATCCATCTACCAGTCCCACACCTAAGATGATGTGAACAGGTCCTCAACCATGCAACTAGAAGCTTAGCCTTTCCCTTAATTGCAGCCAGCAGATACGCTTCATCATGTTCCCACATGGGGTT
Organism: Sequoia sempervirens; assembly: GCA_007258455.2. NCBI lineage: Eukaryota > Viridiplantae > Streptophyta > Pinopsida > Cupressales > Cupressaceae > Sequoia > Sequoia sempervirens. The sequence goes on from VDFB02371273.1 coordinate 12,057, forward strand.
GAACTCTTTGACATCAAGCATTTTTTTCAGCCAATCTGTTTTTTTACATGCCAGTCCTGAATTTTTATAACACAAACCTTTTTATTTCCTCATTAGTGTTAGGTCATTCTTGCAAATTAATGTCCCTTTTGCTAATCCACTTGTTTTGCTTCATCCATGTCTTCTTCCTACGGTCTATTTCCTCTTCAACAACCATTTTGGGCCAGTGATGCTTATCAATGTTTTCAACCTTTTTTAAGTAACTTAGCAACTAAATGTGCACTAATGCCTCCACCAGGAATGTTCTTGCTTCAACCTAAAGGTTCTCATAGGGGGTCATTTTTTGACTTTGAGACTACTAGTGCTTAGATGTTTTGGATTCTTTCTAATTGTCTCCACTTTTGATTTGACATGCTACTCCCCCAAACCTTGCATCCATAGAGGACAACTAGCGTGATCACTGATCAATAGACCAAAATGGGTTTTCTTGGTTTTCCAATCCCATAGTTCCACTTCCCTACACTTGTTCTAAAGTAGGTAAGAAGCTCTCCATCCTCCTCGTATCCTTTTTGTTCTACATTTCTCCCAACTAAGTCTATTGTGAAAATCAATTTCTAGGGACTTGTATTCTTCCACTATCTATTAGAAGATTTGTCATTGATGTCAAGACTTGGTTTGGTTTAATTAGATTATTGGAATAATTTATTGATGAGCTTAATGAAGGAAAACCACTATGGAGCAATCAGATTATTGTTGAGCTCAACGAAGGAAAATCACTATGGAACAAAATCTCTTTTAATGAAAGTGCAGGCCGAAGTAGAAGTAATCATCTTCAAATTGATGATGTTTAGATCATCTTCAGATTAACGGTGCAGGCCGAAGTAGAAGTATTCAACTCCAAATTGAACAAATATGTATTCAGTTATTACTTATTCAGATCGCTGACTTCAGATCGATGGTGTTTTAAGTTTACTTCAGATTGACATCATGATTACGGATTAAGTTAACAAGTTTTTAAGTTTACTACATATCGACATCATGATTACAGATTAAGTTAACAAATGCACGATTAAGATAACACATATGGTTTTTTTAAGAGGCATGTTTAATGAACACATACATATTTCTCAAAAGAGACGTCTTCACAACTGATTGGAGGATACAACTTTTTCAAGTCAAAGAATGCGATGTTTTTTAAGTATACGTCTGTTCCAAAAAGGTATGAGTTGGATGTGTGAACAGTTGTGAATAAAGTAAAGAAGCATATACGACTGTTCCAAAAAGAAAAAGGCATGATTTGTTTACAAAAGACGTGCTTCTTTGAATATCGTCACTTCTATCAAGAGACGTGCCTCTCTTAACAGGTATGAATAGTAATTAAAGATAATTTGAAGTTTTTTAAATAACATTTCTGAAGAGATATTAAAAACAAATGAAGAGGTGCAATTAAACAAAGAGTTGTGCTCTCTCTCCAAGGGATGCATACTTTGATCTAAGTATATATTTGCCATTCATTTCAAGTTTGGGATGGTGGTAGTGAAGTTCAAGAAGTCTAAATCAGAAACCCATCTTCTTGTGTGGGCTAAGTGAGAGATGTTTTATCAAAAAGGCGGATTGGAGGATTGGGAGAGTGCAGATCTGATTGAAGACATTTGCTTCATCCATCAAGTCAAGGTTTGGTGCCTTGCATTAGGGGTTAATTCTCCTTGTAGGTTGGTGCCTACTAAAAGTGTAAAGGTTTGGGTGTCCCTTGTAGGCTGTAGCCTACAAAAATCATCTCAATTGTAAATGAAGTAGGTTGGTGCCTACTTCCATGTAATGTCCCCATTTTGGCCATATGCTCTTCTTTGATTCATCAGTCTATTCCGAAACCCGTAGACTGGAATGAGGTGAAATTAGGGTTTCTTGGCTTGGAGTTTTGTGGCATTTCATGTTATTTACTATTTTTAGTAAATGCTAGTTGTGGCAGTTGCAGTTGTCCATTCTTAATCCTTGGCAGTTGGAGCAGTTGTTATATTTGTGGTTTGGTCTTCAGTTGGCAAAAATATTTAATTAATGGCTTTTTGTTCTAATTCACTGTTGACCCCCACCTTGGCCTAAGGAGGTAACTTAAGTTGTTTTAAAGTGGGGCCATGAAGGGGTACGCCTTCATCATAAATTTAATTAGTCTTTATTCAAATATTTCATCATCTTGAAAAGTGGACGCCACTTTTATATTTTTGAATAAAGTGAATTTATATGAGGCCTTTTGGGACGCCACCTTGTGAAGTTGAATGGTTTTTGGAAATTGAAGGGTCTCCTGTGTCTCTTGGTCTGCTTCTCAGGCATTTGAAGAGTTTGTGAGCTCTTATTTATTGAAGGCTTTTGCTCCAGCATTGGATCCATGAAAATTATGCTAAAGTTATGCTGTCGAAATGACAATTGACATATTGCTTCGAGGAAGTCTACCTCCTAGCCTCTCATCCAATTTCGTGTTTGCAATATAACACCTAGTTGGCTACATTGCTGCTTCTCAACATCAGACTAGCAGATTGAGCATCAAATATTGAAGATTTTTGGAGTTTTTCATAGTTCTGGTTTTCTGGTTCTTACTCAGCTGAAGCTGATTTTTGTTCATAGCAATTGGAGGGATTTTATTTTCATTCTGGGTATTTGAGCAATCAACTTGTTGACTCTAGGCGCCATATTCCTCAAAGACTTGGAATTTAATTTCAAGTAATTATTTTATTCTTGCAAAATCGAACTTTCAAGGAGGCCGTACTTTTTAGCTGCATTGGGAATTGTGCGAGAAATAAATGAACGTGTTTTGCTGCTGTTTCTTCCTCCTGGTTTGGTCGCCTATCTTCTGAGAATCATTTGCAACAAATTTCAGTCAATTCGGAGGTGGAATGAGTGAGTTATGAATATTTTACTGTTTCCCAGTCTGCTGTTATTAATTACCAGAATTCTGATTTTTATATCAGATTGTTGCAATTTCCAGTTTTTGGGTTTATACTTCAGTATTTGAGTGTTATATCATTGTAAAAGTTCAAACTTATATCTAAGGTTCATTCCTTATCAATTGTACTTAGTAATTTGCAGAGTTTATTTTGTAAGGTTGAGATTAAGCATTACTAATCCAACCATTCTTTCATTTCTGCAATTTACTTTCTGTTCTATCATTAAATTACCCCTGGATGGTTTACCGCCAGTGTGGACAATCTATTTGTAACACTCTTATACCCACTTCATAGTGGTGAATTCCCACAGCTCTGTGGATGCCCGCCGCAGCGGATGAATTGTGCTTAATTGTAATTTTTCCCCCCATTGTTTGGTGGTAGCGAGGAAATGTTTTCTATGGCTGGTTATCCGCCTATCAGTTTATAATTTCAATTTTCTAGACTCCGTCATATGTTAGCACCTCGCCCTCAGTGGGATCTTGAGTGCACATTCTTGACGTTGAGTAGTTCTTCAATTCAAGTTCAGTTTCTTCCATTCAAGTTCAGTTTTCAGTTTGAGGCTAACGCTAATCCAATCATCTATTGCTGGTTATTTTGTGTTACTTCTTCAAAAAAATTGGTTAGCATATTTCATTCCATTTGTAAAGTCATTTAAATCATTTTCAATAAAGTGGTGTTAACTTGTTTTGTTGAATCATATCTAAAGTTCATTGTTAGAAATTTAAAAAGTTGGAGAATTGAAAGTTGGTTGATTTATTGATTCACCCGCCGCCTCCTCCCCCGCCCCCTCAGTAAATCTTTTGTGCTCTTCAATTGGTATCAGAGCAAGGTCCTTCTTGAAAGCCTAACCGCTTGAAGGAGATCCTTAAGAGCACTAATGGCAGATCACAACAATACAGTGAAAGCACCCATCTTTGATGGGACTAATTATGCATTTTGGAGCATCAAGATGGAAGCATACTTGAATGCACTTGGGTTTGATGTGTGGCAATCTGTTGTTGATGGATATACACCTCCATCAACCCCTCAAACAGATCAAGTCGGAAAGACGAAAAGTGAGAACAATGCAAAAGCTAAGCATGCTCTTCTTTGCAGCCTAACAGATTCTGAATTCACAAAAGTCATGTGTTGCAAATCAACAAAAGAGATATGGGTCAAGCTTCAAAACATCTATGAAGGAGATGCAAAAGTAAAGAAGGCAAAATTGCAAACTCATCGAAGGAAGTTAGAAACTCTCAAGATGGAAGATGATGAAGATATTGCTTCATACTTTCTTCGTGTAGATGAAATGGTGAATATCATGAGAAGACTTGGTGAAGAGATTGATGATGCCGTTATTGTTGACAAGATTCTAAGGTCTCTTTCTACAAAATTTGAGGCCAAGGTTGCAGCATTGGAAGAATTAGCAAACTTGGATCAGCTATCAAAAGATGAATTACATGGGATCCTTGCTGCCTATGAGATGAGGATTGAAGGAAGATCACCACATAAGGAAGTCTCATTCAAAGCATCCAAAAAGGGCAAGAACAAGCATGGAGAAAAAGATGAAAAATCAAGTGATGAAGCAAAAGCTTACTTCATGGGAAAACTTAAGAAAGGAAAAGGAAAACTCCCCTTTAAGTGCTTCAATTGTGGAAAGGTTGGAGATTATGCCTCAAAATGTCCTCAAGATGATAGCAGCTCTAGTGAAGAAGAAAAAAACATCAACAACAAGAAAAAGGGAAAGAAGAATTTCAGAAACAACTCGAAGAAGAAATCTCAAAAACATAAGAAGAGTTTCTATTCAAAGAAAGATAGCAGCTCCTCTGAAGAACAAAGTGAAGATTGTTCAAGCAATGGTGAAGAAGAAATATTGTTTATGGCTGAATGTGAAGAACAAAATGTTGACCAAGAATGTGATGAAGAAGAGGAGATTGATCAAGAGTGTAACGAAAAAGAGGAAGTGGATCTTGAGGAAGAATTGCACTATGCATACACGAAAAATGAAGATTTAAAGAAGGTGGCTGCCAAGTACAAAATGAAGATCAAAGAAATGACAAAAGACTTGGAAAATTCAATCAGAACTATTGAAGATTTAAGAGCTCTAATCATGGAAGCTGAAAGAAATGAAGGAGAAATGAAGATCAAACTCAATACAAAGGAGATGGAATGTGACAAGCTGGAGCAAGAAATAGCAATGCTAAAGGTGGAATTGGAGAAGACAAAGGAATTACACACAAAGGTTGATGAAGACTCCAGCAAGTTGATTGAGCTCATGAAGGCTCAAAATTTCTTTCAAAACAAAACAAGGGGCAGTTTTGAAGGACAATCCAAGAAGGTTGCTAACTCCAAAGAAGAAACCAAGACCTTCTCAAAGCAAGGTGAAGAAGAATGGATAAGTGCCGATCCTAAAAGAAGATTAAATACTAGGCACTTCTATGCATTTAATGGCTATTGCTTTCTATGTAACAAGTTTGGCCACAAGGCCTTAAATTGTAAGAATAAAGCAAAGAATATTCCTAGCTACATTAGGAGAGATTATAATCCTTTCACACCCTTAATGGACTTTCATAGCTTATGCTGCAATTGTAATAATTTTGGGCACAAAGCTCAAGCTTGTAGGACAGTTTTTAATAATTCTCCAAAGAAAAACAAGAAAAAAGATAAGTCCATTAAAAGGAAAGAAATGCCCATCAAAGTGTGCAGGAAGGAGGAGAAATCCATGTTCATTCAAACAGCCTTACATGCTGAAAGTAAGAAGGATAGATGGTACATTGACAGTGATTCATCTCTCTTGAACCAATTGATGAAGTAACGGTAAGATTTGGTGATAATACAAGAAAAGGAATTAAAAGGAGAAGGAATACTTAGACTAGATAATGGGAGAACAAAAACAGAAAATGTTTTGTATGTTAAGGGCCTAAAAGAAAATCTACTAAGTGTTAGCCAACTTTGTGATCAAGGGCATAGTATCACATTTTATTCTAAAACATGTGAAATCAAGAAAGATGGAAAACTAATTGCTCAAGCTGAAAGAAAACACAATTTGTATGTTTTAAAGGAGATAAGTTGTGAAAGTTGCAACTTAGTACAAGAGGATGAAAGCTGGTTGTAGCACAAAAGGCTAGGCCAATTCAACTTTGATAATCTTTGTCAAAGTTAGTAAATCAAATGCTGTGAGAGATATGCCAAGAATAACAAAACCTTCTAATATCATTTGTAAAGAGTGTCTATTTGGAAAGCAAACAAGGTCAAGTTTCAAGCCTAAGGAGCACTCTTCATCAAAGCCATTGGAACTCATACATACTAATCTTTGTGGGCCAACCAAAACTAAGAGCATGAATGGAGAAAGATATTTTATGTTGCTGATTGATGACTTCTCAAGAATGACTTGGGTTGCATTTTTGAAAGAAAAATCTGAAGCCTTTGAGAAATTCAAAGCTTTCAAAGAGTTGGTCGAAAATGAAGCAAACACCAAGATAAAATTCCTTAGATCAGATTGAGGAGGAGAATTCACATCAAATGAATTTGAAAATTTCTGCATAGAGCATGGAATTAAGAGGCAATTTTCTGCAGCAAGAACCCCTCAACAAAATGGGGTTGTAGAAAGAAAGAATAGAATGGTTCAAGAAATGGCAAGAGCAATGCTAAATGAGTCAAAGATAGCAGATTCCTTTTGGAAGGAAGCAATTCATACAGCAGTTTACATCTTGAATCGTGCACAAATAAGAGTGAACAATGATAAGACACCCTATGAACTTTGGAAAGGTAGACCAACAACTGTCAAATATTTCAAGATTTTTGGAAGCACTTGCTACATTAGAAGGGATGAAGAAGATTTGAGCAAATTTGACACAAGAGCAGATGAGGGAATTTTTCTTGGCTACTCATCAAAGAGTAAGGCATACAAATGCTATAACAAAAGAACTCACAAAATAGTTGAAAGTGCTAACGTAAGAGTTGATGAAGGAAAACAATTCAAAGAAGTTGGACAAAGCTATCATTATGTTCAAACCATGAGTGATGAAGACAAAGAAGATGAGAACTCCATAGAGGAAGAAAAGGAGGAAGAAACAAAAGAAGAAGAATCTCCACAAAAGACTCCCATGAAGACACCAAAGACATCTTCCAAGTTTGTGCAAAAGAACTATCTGGAGGAGCTGATCCTTCAAGATAGATGTAGATCTACAAGGAAAATGGTGAATTATAATGAAGATTGTCATGTAGCATTTCTATCTCAAGTTGAGCCCAAAACCTTTGAAGAAGCAAGCAAAGACAAAAGTTGGATTGGAGCAATGAATGAAGAATTGGATCAAATAGATAAAAATGAAACTTGGGAACTTGTCCCAAGACCAAAAAATAAAAATGTAATTGGCACAAAATGGGTTTTTAGAAACAAGCTAAATGAAGATGGTCAAGTCACAAGGAACAAAGCAAGATTAGTGTGTAAAGGCTATGCTCAAATTGAAGGGGTGGACTTTGAAGAAACGTTTGCACCAGTTGCAAGGATAGAAGCAATTAGAATGTTTCTAGACTATGTAAGTCACAAGAAATTCAAAGTATATCAAATGGACATCAAATCTGCATTTCTCAATGGAGATCTAGAAGAAGAGGTTTATATAAAACAACCTGAAGGCTTTCTTTTATCAGAAAACAAGGATTATGTGTGCAGATTAAAGAAAGCTCTCTATGGGCTCAAACAAGCTCCAAGAGCTTGGTTTTCCAGAGTTGACAAGTATCTCAAAGAGCAAGGATTCAAAAGAGGAGATGTAGACAGCAATCTATACATCAAAGAAGAGGATGGGCACTTATTGATTGTGGTGGTGTATGTAGATGACATCATTTTTGGTGGAGATAAGGACAAAATGTGCAAAGAATTCTCCTCATGTATGCAAAAGGAGTTTGAGATGTCAATGTTGGGAGAATTATCTTTCTTCCTTGGGCTACAAATTTCACAATCTAGCAAAGGAATTTTCATCTCCCAAGCCAAATATGTGAAGGAAATGTTAAAGAAGTTTAGAATGGAAGATTGCAATCCTGTGAGTACTCCCATGGTTACAGGTTGCAAGTTGAGCAAAGAAGATGAATCTCAAGAAGTGAATCAAACACTTTATAGATCAATGATTGGGAGTTTGTTATACCTAACTACTACAAGACCAGACATAATGCAAGCTGTTGGAGTGGTGGCAAGATTTCAAGCAACACCAAAAGAAACACATGTTCATGCAATAAAACGTATATTCAAGTATTTGAAAGGCACTATGGAGTATGGTCTTTGGTACCCCAGCAGCAATGATTTCACTCTTGAAGCATTCACAGATGCTAATTGGGCAGGTAATGTGGATGATAGAAAAAGTACAAGTGGAGGAGCCTTCTTTCTTGGAGGGAACTTAGTATCTTGGATAAGCAAAAAGCAAGAATTAGTGTCTCTATCTACGACAGAAGTTGAATATATTGCAGCTGCAACATTGTTGGCATAAAAACTAACACCTCTGGAGTGCAGGTTTGTATGGACAGCTATGCACACTGCGTAATGAGTGCTCTTCAAATTAGGAGGGGAAGCTCCCTCGTTGTGCTTAACAAAAATGCTTGAAAAGGGAAAAGTAATCTAAACTATCTCCTGTCTTTTTGTCTCAGCTGGAAGAGGCACAAGGTTAAGAAAACCAAGAACGTTGCAGCTAAGGATTTTCTGGTTTCGTAGATCATTAACTACAACTAAGCTATCTACTTTAAATCTATCCAATTTCCTCAAGAAAACAGAGCATGAGGAAATGGAGCAGGGTTTGACTATTAGACGATAAACGTGTATAGATTCTCTACTTGAAGGCAAGGTGGCACATCTATCAGCTCAATCTAGAGAAGTTTATTGGGTACAAAACAGATTTAAGAATTTACCATGACAATCTTATGAAACCCTATGTGGCCTAACACTTGATCAAAATAGTAAAGACTTACAAAACAGATTTATCATCACAATCTCACGAAACCCTATGTGGCATAACACTTGATCATAATGATAAAAGATTCACAAAACAGATTTATCATCACAATCTCTAGAAACCCTATGTGGCATAACAATTGATCACAATGGTAAAGATACACAAAACAGAATTATCATCACAACCTCTTGAAACCCTATGTAAAAGCAACAATTGATCATAATGGGCCAAGATGCACAAAAGCAGAAAAGAATTCACAAATTACAATTGCATGAAA
>VDFB02371274.1:0-46883 GCA_007258455.2 Sequoia sempervirens
TTGATTCCAGGAACATAAAGAACATTACTCAACTGAAGTGTGATGCCTGAATCCAAAAGAAGTGTAGAGGTCCCAATTCCTTTCACGGAGTAGCTGACATCATCTCCAATGATGACTTGTTCAGAAGACTCCTTCTCCACCAAACTTGATAAGTGCTCCTTAAAACCGGTGATGTGTCATGAAGCACCACTGTCGATTATCCAAGTGTTGGTGTCGGTAGGTACACTACTTGATAGTGCCAAATAGAATAAATATTCACTTGAATCCTTTTGCGGAGAAGCATCATCAACATCCGCAATGGTGACTTGTTGTTTAGGTCTAGTTGGACAATGCTTAGCGAAGTGCCCAAACTTATCACATCTAAAACATTGAATCTTGGACATGTCTCTCTTCCTCTTGAAGGGAGGTGCATCATCATTTCCCTTGTCTTGATTCCTCTTGAAGAATCCTTTCTTTCCATCTTTTCCTTTCTTCTTTGAAGTATGGGAGGCGAGAACATGAATGTCTTCATTCTTTGAACTTTGACCAATGCCTCTTGCCACCAACCTTGATTCTTCTTGAATGCAATCAGATCTTAGGCGATCAAACTTAGGAAATTTTGATCTTGCACTAATTCCTTGAATGAAGGATTCCTAAGACAAAGGTAGACCATTGAGAGCAAGCATGGTCAAGTCTTTGTCATCAACCATATGCCCTATTGTAGAGAGTTGATCTCTCAATTCTGAAATCCTCATGAAGTAGGAAATCATTGTTTCTCCTTTTTCCATCTTCACATGGTGAATTTGTTGCTTCAGCGCAAGTGCCTAGCTAGTGTTGTTGATTTCGTACATCTCCTCCAATATTTTGAACATCTCCCTTGCAGTCTTCAACTTAGAGATTATAGGAACAATGTGATCCTTGACGGAATCAACCAATATCTTCATTGCTTTAATATCTTTCTTCACCCACTACAACTTCTCTTCTTCCACCTCAGGTTCAAGAACGCTAGAATCCACGAACTCACCCAAGTCATTTTCATGCAAGGTAAGCATGATCCTAAATCTCCATGAAGTGAAGTTAGAAGCTCCCTCGAGTCTATCCTCAATCTTCAAACCATTCACCATCTTGACTAATGTAGATAAATGAACAAATAGGGTAATGTTGATTAGGAATAATTTGATCACGGTCCTCTCAAACACGCTCTGATACCATGTAAGTCTTAATGATCAGATTGACATGCACATAAATTAATTCAAATTAGACACAATAACATAGCAGATACCCTGGGAAAACCCTCCACTTGAGGGAGAAAAACCCAGCAACAATATATCACTTATATATATAATTGTCACAAGAATGATCTTCTTACAAGAGGGAAATATACATGCCCAAATATGAGCACTAAGAGATGATGCAACACAGCACTAAGAGAACACAATTCGCTGAAGAAGAACTCAGACTTCTATCAAGAATAGATCTTCCTTGAAGAATTTGCACTTAGACTATGATAAAGATAATCGAACTTGACTTGAAGAACTTGATGATCATAATGAGAAGGCAAACCCATATATATACATCTTGAAGAGTCACCATCTTATTTAATACAAGTCAACTAATAATGATAATATATCTTCTTTCAAATAGATGCATCCAATCATGCCAAGAGAGGAGGTCGGCCTTAACACAAGGGACGTGTTATTTCATTTACACAAGGGACATGTTATTTCATTTAATATTTATTGCTTAACAAATAGAAGTCTCTTCATAATAATTGCACCTCTTGAACTCAAATAAATTAAATAGCATAATGCTATCATTTAATTTATTATCAAAAGAAGATCGTTGGAAGTTACTTCTGACGCTGCATGTTATCATCAACAATGGGAAGTTGCATCTATGGTCTCATATTCAGTTTGTTAAATAGAACATAAAAATGACCTCTCATTGGTTAAGAACAGACTTATTTATATTTATTGATTCATCTACGTTAGTAAAAAATAAAAATATCTCCATTAAAGAGGATTATACCTATCTATTGTTATCTATGCTAAATGGACCTCCTCAAGAGATGAGGTGGAGGTTGATCATCCACTTTAGAAATATCTAAAATATCTAAGCTCTCCTTCTATTTATGTCCTTTATGAACTTTTGGTTCAAATTTCTTAGTCTTAAAGGGTGGTTGAACCATATATTTCTTCTTATCTTGTTGCAGTTACAAATCTATAAGGGAAGACTTAATATCTCTAAAATACCCTTTTTTATAGAACTCTCTTAGCCAAAGGAAACTAAATATTATACCCTTTCACATTAATTCCATGGATTATGAGAATAAACTTAACAAATTTATTCTCCAATTTTGACTTCCTCTCCTTAGGTGCATGAGCATATCCCTTACAACAATATATATGGGTGTTGCCACAATAGTGGTTTACACTTTTACGGAGATCCTGATTTTTGTTGAAATCACATATTTTTAGAAAATATAATGATTTAAGCCTTGAAAAGTCTCATTTAAAGGATTACAATTGAAGAGGGTTTGATCAAGCCACCTTAAACCAAGCCCCCTTGGATAGAACCCCTCTAGTTTTAAACCATACCTATAACGGAGTCTCCTTTACACCTATCAAAATGCTAATAAAAAACCACTTTTGATTTACCTTTTGGGGGATCAAATGAATTCATTTAAAAATTATTTTATGTAAGTATATAGTCCTTATTATAAGCTTCCAGAAAATTATAATTTTAATTAAATTTAATTTGATTATTATATATATTTTTTATTTCTTGTGAATGCAGGTTTTTCACAAAAAATCAAGCTCTCTATTTTGCACGTGTGGAAAAATATAAGGTTATCAAAAATACTTAAAATATGAGTGCAATTCAGATACTGGAAGTCCTTTGATCTAACAAAAAAATAAAATTGAATTCTTTGATACATATTAAAAAAATTACGCCAAGCTATACAACATTTTTATGTCCTAATCTGTAATTGGTTTGACTTCAAACTTGATTAAAGAAAAAATATTCATAAAAACCATTCAACCAAGGGAAGCACTAGATATCAGAGTTACAAAATCTAAATTAGGAAATACCAGAATTTTATCCTTCATGGAAAAAAATTTATGCTATACTTGAGCCACTTTAAAAATGTTAGTTTCTCTGAAACTAGTTTTCAAAGGAGATAGAAAAAAGTGCAACTGATTCCAAAAAATTGAAAAATATATATTTAGAATCTATAGACAAAATTTCACGAAATTCTATTTTTGCATCATCTTCAAATTCCCACAGTTTAGCCGCCTATAGGTGTCTAAAAGTGAAGATTTAGTTTAAAAAAATATTTTAGTGTCCAGTTTGGCCAAAAATTGTATATATATATATATATATAATTCCATTGTACTAAGGGGGCATATGGAGATTTCTTATATCTTTGTATCCCATACTCCTTGCATAATCTGTCAAAATATCCTAAATAAAACTTTCTCAAAACCTTAATCTTCTTACCAATCTAGAGATATACAAGAGACTTAATCTCTTTAAAATAATTGAAGACTTTATATTTACTTATAAGAAAATACAATTGTGTCCTTCTAGAGTATTCATATATGAAAGAAACATAATAGAAATATTTTAAAATTGAAGGAACATTAACATGACCAAAAAAATCAACATATATTAGATCCAACACCCTAGAATATTTGTAAGGACTTGAGTAAAAATGAGCATGGTTTTGTTTTTAATATATGCATTGTTCAAAAAAATCAAACTCAAGAGAAAAATTATTCAAACCATCTACAAGAATTTTAATTTTCAAGGTCCTTAGACCCTTCTCACCTATGTGGCCCATTATCTAGTTCCATAGCATTGTCTTATCTACAAGTAATTTGGTCTCTAAAGAAAAACAACCCTTAGGTACCTAAAAATCCTAACCATTATAAAAAGATGCAATATCCCTCTTTATTATTGATTCTAATGGTTAAAATGCATAATTTATATAAATATTCATAATAAAAAAGGAACTATTGAATTGAATTATGAATGTATCTAGTTGAAACAAAGTGCCCAATTGAACATCCTTAGTAAGAATCATAGCTCCTTGCAGAAAATTACAACATCCAAGATATAAAATGAATTGTATATCACATAATTAATCTTACTAATTGAAATTAGACTCTATGCCAAACCAACCCAATATGTAGTAACCATTGATCTCCTTCACACATTCATTAGGGAATCAATTAAAAACTCTTCCATGACCAATAACCTTTAGGTGAGATTCATTTCTAAGGTACATCTTAATACCATCACATTCTTCATACTTTGAGAACCAATAATGTGTGGTCATGTAGAAAGAATATTTAGAGTTTACTAGGAACCACACACCTTCCAATGCATGTGTTGTCAGGGCTATAACAAAGGTATCACTATCATCCTAGAAATACTTTTTATCCTTATCACTTATTTTTCATTTTTTAATACTCCTTACAATCTCTTTTAAAATTCCTAGGATTCCATATTTACAACATTTATCCTTGGCCTTTTTAGAAGATTTGGATCAATACTTGTCTTTTTCCTTTCCTTTCTCTTTCAATAATCTACAAATAAATAGGGCCTCCTTGATTTATTTAATTTTTTTTCCCACAGCTCCTTAAAATTTAATGATGTGTTTACATCATCCATTTTGAGTTTATATGTGCTACTCCTGGGTATGTGCAGGATCATCATGGAAAAAATAGGCCCTTAAGTGAAAAAAAATTCAAAAAAATCAGAGTTGTACAACTTGATGTAAAAATTCAAATAAGTTATCTATATTATTTCAAAAATATGTTAGAGTAGAATTTGTAGCAAATTGAATGTAGTTTCTCAATTACTAGGTTTAGTTATTAAAAAAAATCTATTTGGTGAAAATTTGAAATTTCAATGCAAAGAGGTACTTAAATTTTAGGAAAATAAGAAGTAGGTGTGTTTGTCTAACCACTCCTAACCACAATAAAATGATAATATTTTCATAATATTTTTATATATAAGTAGAGGACCCATGCCTGATGTGATGCATATTATTTTGTAATTTTTTCCTTGAAGCAAATAATTAATCAGGACTTTTTATTACAACTTTTTAAAAAATATAAAACTCTTGTATGTCTAACCACCTTAACTTGGTCAAAACTTCCAAGCTGAAAATTCAAAAAATCAATCCTATAGTATGGCTATATAGAATGTGACATTAATGTTTCTGATTCAAAACTGGAGCACCGCTTTGAAAGTTATAGATGTTTTTCAAATTCTATCAATTAGACTTTAGTTGTAATTCAAATAGAAAAATGAATAATAATTATTTTTATTAAATTTAAAGTAAAGCATAATTTATATTGGTGGAAAGCTAAGAATCTCCTTTAAAAACCCTTTTCGTTTCATCAATTTTGGGTAAAAAAAAGTCATCAGCCACATACCCTACACATACCCATCATATCGCCACTTTTTTGCCCATCATGATCTTGCACATACCCTCCTAATACCATTACCATGTGATCCCATGAGTCTAGTAAAGAACATAAAAAATTCATGTAATGATCCTCCTCTATCCTCATTATAACATAGTGAAAATGGGTAATAATCATGATGAAAGAATCTAGGTGCTTGGACAAATAACTTCTTGTAATGCTGAAAATTGCATCCTATGTAATTTCACATTCCATAACCTCCCCTTTATAATAATTAAAAATGATAAAGCAATTCCCCTTTTGTATGAATTTAATCTCATCCTTAACCCCATTATTTTTAGTTGTTTAAGTGAATTTTGTCATGGATTCTAGCATGACGCACAGACGTCTACACATCACACAAATATCTCAAAAAGATTCCTATCTATGTAACCATTGGGACGTTACATTTCTTGCCTGTGTAGCCTTTGGGAAATTGCAATTCTCACTTTCCCACAAATTGTAATGCCTATGTGGCTTGTAGATGCATCAAAAGCATCCATTTGCATGTCTTTTCTCCAGTCTAACTTCTCATTCTCTCATTATATTGACTCTATTTGATCTATCTCACTCTCTATCTCTCATTCTCATTCTTCACCATTTTCTTGCAAGTTCTCTTTCACCTTGGCTTCTACACCAATACTTTGGTTCTCTTGGTTCATTTTGGGTGTTGCATACTCTCCTTCGACATCACTAGCTTGCTTAAGGGAGGGTAACTACACTCTCTTATTGTACATTATCATATTAATGTCAAGTAGCATATTGTCATTTTAACTTGCCTATTATTTTATCTATTTACTTTCTTTTCTATTAATTTTCTCTATCTATCTATCTGGAAAGCCCCTAAAATAGCCCCAACATTTTTCCCATTTCTGTGAAGTTGCAAGTTTTAAAGTTGGAGCATTGCAAGAGGCTTCATTGCATGAACCTCTTGTGAGTTCTTATTTTCTTTTCCATTTTGTTACTCTCATTTCATTTCACTTGATTTACACTTGTTATTTCCATTTCTAGTATTCTTGTTACTCTATTAGTCAAACACATTTTCCATATTTTAGTTACCAAATAGACAGTAGGTTCTTTGTTCTTTCTTTTGACAAACTCTATTTTTGATTTGTATGAGACTACAACACACCATGGGGGCATCAACGACATGCTATTGTCCTTGTCTAAGAGCTTTCTGGTTTATCTAGAAACCCTCTGAAACCTACTCTTTCGGTCCCTAAAACTCTTATCCTTTAACTCATCATAAAACATAAAATATAAACAATTTCCCTTATCTTCCTACCTTTGTCACCTAAGCTTTAGTTCTTGAGGTAGTCGAGGAACATATTTCACCATTTGCAAGGAGGGGATGTCAATTTTCCTCCTCTGCATTTTGGTGAACCTGATGTGAACCTATCCTTACCTAATGATTGGCTGAAAAATTTCTTCTCTTGTTTGGACACCTATTGGATCAAGTGTTGTGATAATTTTATGAGTTTCATGACCCAATCCATTACCTCCGAGCATGTAGTTAGAAGAAGTTATTGACACTTAGATATGAGTTCTAGGAGATAGTTTAATCCTCCTTGTCAAGGTCCTAATTTTGAGGAATTTTCTACTAGACTTTCAACTGGTTGTACCCCTCCTTTTGATTTCGATCATCCTCTAAGTAAAGTTCAAGTAAATTCTCAACCAATAAATCCTTCTAACTCTTCCTCTCCCATAGCCTATGAATATTCTCTTAGGGTTCTTGTTGACAGGATCGGTTCTTTGGAAGAGAGACTTGGACAGTTTGAAGAGCTTTTAGCAAAAGAAAATGCATACACTCAAGTTTCTTCTCTTATTAACGATATAAGGGGTCTGCTAATATCAGACCATAGAGGTCTTAAGTTACTTTGAGGGATATAAAACATAGTAGAGACCAATTTCCCCTTGTATACTTCCATCTTGGGTAACCATAAAGACATCCAAACAAAAATCACTAGCACCTAGTTGTACTTTTTATGTTGGGAGTTCTCATGCATATGGTAGACACTGACCCTTTTGTACCCTCTATTACCACATGATTTTTGAAGTCCTTATATCCCAAGCCCATACCTTCGACACATCAGCTAGTCAAGCTTTGTCACCCGATCCTGTCCTTAATGCTTTGTTACAAAACCTGGAATAGATGTAATCACAATTAGCTAGCTTGACTAGGTCCACCTCTCAGTCTTCATTACAATCGTGTTATAGCCATAATCCTCTACCCCTCACTATTTTGAATTCTCCCCTTCCTCAAGGGATAGAATTTTCTAAGTTTGATAAGTACAATCATAGCGGTGACCCATAGACCCATGTCTCATCCTTTACTACCATGTGCACTGATATTTTCCATCAATATGCTTTGTTAGCAAAGCTATTCCCATGATCCCTCAAGGATGTTGTGTTGGAGTGGTATTGCTCACTTCTTGACAACTCCTCTTTCAACCAATTGGTTAGTCAATTCTTACAATAGTTTCAATTGAACATTAGACCAAAGATCACTTTCACTGACATCGTCTACTATAAGTAGGGGACTCATGAAAAATTAACTAATTTCATTGCTTAGTACCAATCCTCATTCTCTAGATTTCCTATACCTTGTCATATTCTGATGTTCAACATGTGTTCGTCATAATCCTAATACCGACATTGAGAGAAGAATTCCTCCAGATGAAATACCCCTCTATTAATTCTCTTCAAAAAATATTAAAATATGGTTTAATATCTCTCCCAAAAATAAGACCATTTCCTGAGCCTTATCTGAGTTGGTATGATGCAAAAAAAATTTATCAATACCACTAACTCCTTGGTCATGATACTGAACACTGTGTGCATCTTAGACATGTCATCCAAGACCAAATAAATACCATTACCATCCAAATCAATGGTAAGAAACAAAATTCTAATAAATTTGTAGCCAAGCCTAACAACCAACTATAGATATGCACAGATCCCTTTCCTTCCCACTCGATTAATTTGATAATAGTTGCTTCTTCTTTATTTTAATTTGATCCTAGCCCCTATAAGTAGGTGAACATGGTCTCATTGACTTCTATTCCTCCTTCAAGTCATGTGGAAAAAAATATTGACATTATATTTACACCACATGACTTGTCTTTGAATAGGGAACCTTCTCCGCTATCATTTTAGCTCAAGTCAACAGAAACTTGTAATCCTGTTATGGTTGACCCTACTAGTAGGTTTAATGTCATTATGGAGGAGACCTTATTATTAATCTACATAAGGTGAAGTGTGAGGAGTTGAAGACCACCATCCATACTCATGATGACTTTTTTGTGCCTCCTATCGTTTTATCTATTTGTTGGTCCTTGTTGAGCCTAAGTCTATTGATGCCTCATTTATTATGATACTTGAATCCAACCTATTTAGGGTAAGACTAGGAATTCCATGGCTAGTCTCCATGAATGCAGCCGCTTTAGTTGTCTACAAATGTCAAAAATTTCCACATGATGATACAATGACACTATTTAGGATACTAGATATAAACCACTTATGTCACGTGGGGGCTTCTCTCTGGATCATTTTTGGCCCGCCCCTATTGGAAATTTTTCACTCCATGGAGATTTATTCTATAGGACCTATTTTAGGTATAAGACAAGAGTTGTAGGCCCTAATGTTGTTTTCTCGCCTTCTTCTCATGTGATCTTCATGAAGGCTTCTATGTGTGCATAACATCATACCTTGTCCTCTACACCTTCTTCTTCAAAGGCTAAGGAAAAGCAGGGTCTCACCCATATACCTTCTTCTTCTTCCCCTTCTATGACTTCACAATCCTCTATGGTGTCTTCCATTCCTTCTACTATTCCTAGCATAGGAAAAGGAAAGGAACCCGTGTTGTGGAAATTTAAGCCACAAGTCTTCCAACTCTTAGTTTTACCCACTATCCCCTGACCCACCCTTTATGGTAGAGGGGAAGCATTCATCTAGAGTTGTTCCTTATCCTATTTTTCTTGCATCTTGGCCTCTAAGGCCTCCTCCTGTTCCTCCACCTACTCCAAAAGTAGCAAAAGGAAAGGAGCCTATTGTTGAGACCCATGTCTTTGTCTTTGCTCCTTCTCCTATCCCTCATTTGGAGTCTAGTATTCCACTGGAAATGGACATGCACTATTGTATATGACTCCAATTTCTTATCAAATTTTGTTGAAATATCGACAACCTATTGTCAGAATACCGATGAATCACTGAAATAATTTTCATCACTAAATTTTTCATCATTTTCCCGACTAGCTTTAAAACATCGAAATCATGACTCAGCTTCGTCGGTTGTCACCACGAAAAAGGGATCTATTGTTCATTAGAATATCGATGAAAATTTTGTTGATCTAAAGATGAACAATAGACAGAACATAAGTGGCATGCCTTTTCCAAAGCATCAGAACAACAATAGAAGTTCGTCGCAATTGTGACACAATAGGCAATTCATTACAACGAAAGTTTCATCAGCGAGATACTCATCTTGTCTCATCAATGAAGCACGAGGGAAGCATATCGGCAAGACATATACCATCAAAGTAAGTTCTAAATGTCTACCCGACCCGCTATGTCACGCTAATAAGATTACATCGGCAAGAGTCTTGGCAACATCCTTGAGATCGAAAGAACAACAATAGAAGTTGGTCAAAATTGTGATGAAATAGGCAATTCATTACAATGAAAGTTTCATCGGACGTATTGCAAATTCGTCGAACGCTTTTGGAGGTTCATCGGTTGCTTTCATCAAAAGTTCGACGAAACAATACAATTTAAAAAAAAAACTATTCATTCAAATGTAGGCATATCGGTGAAAGATCAAGACTATTATAGTGATCAAAATTTCTTGAGAAGATATATCAGGAGGACTGGCCTGTGGTCTCAGCGATGAAGTTTCATTAGCAAGATACTCATCTTGTCTCATCGATGAAGCACAAGGGAAGCATATCGGCAAGACATATACCATTGGAGTAAGTTTTGAATGTCTACCCGACCCGCTATGTCATGCCGATAAGATTACATCGGCAGGAGTCTTGGTGACATACTTGAGATTGAAAGAATAATCGGGGAGACTCACCACGACAGGGAAACTGTAGAATATCCTAGTGATACATGATCTCGTGCCAATGAAGATACAAATGGATCAAAATGATTATCAAAGTGACTCTGGGAAATATTTGATGTATAAGACATTTATGAAAGGATGTGTCCTTTCAAACATTTGATGTATAAGTATCCATTTTTTAATTTCAAAAGGAGAGAGGCGAATAGGAAAAAAGAATACTGTAGATAAAAAAAATTGTAATGATGTTTTCATCAAAAAGACTTAGATGTTCAAATGTTGGCATTCTTTTCAAGGTGCTCTTCATTGCTTTGTTCAATGGTTTTTTTTTTTTTATCGTTAAGCACTGCTAGGGGAAACACCTTGTATTAATTTTGAAATAGAGTACATGAGTTTCCAAAAATTACTGGGAGGCCTTTTATGTAATACTAACCAACCCAGAGCACCTACCTACCCAAACCATGCATTATAACCAAAAATTTTGGGAGGCCTTTTCTGTAGGAGTGGCCAATCTAGAGATACTACCTACTCAGAGATAGAAAAACCAGAGACCTGTAATTACATATACCACACCCAAGACTGGCTCCAAAAAACCATATGCTACTACTATTTCAACATCCTTTGCTATAGAAAGGAACTATGCTTTCAAAATACCACATCTATAGACTATCAAACCATTCCAACTAGGTACTACTCAGGCATCATCATCCTCAGACTCACATTTTCATATACACCTTGTAGCTAGCAATCATCGGGCAATCTACACCACACTTCTTATGCGTTGGGATTTTGGCCTTTTCCTCTAGGTCTCTTTGATCGTTGGCTAGCCATTCTTCTCCTTCTCCTAGGTCCTAGTCATCATCGTTGCCTGCAACTATCTCCTCCTCTAGACCCTCATCCACAATGTACCTCGTTGCCCAGACACAAGGAAGATTGGTGGTCAAATTCACTGCCCTGAGGAGAAAAAAGACATTTTTGTCCCTCTCATCCCATAATTTCTCAAAGCCCTCCGAGTAAATAGTGTGAATCAAGGGGAACTTCATCACCTCTTGACCTCTCATGCACATCATGTAGTAATTTTGTGGCATAGGAATTTTCCTATTGTCATCCACATTATCCACTACTATGTCTATGTCACCCAGCCAAGCATGCACAAAGACCACCTAGGTCAATTTTTTTCTTATTGCTTTTGAAACTCCCATGTGCAGGAGGACCACAAGAAACAATGTCGAGATTTTCATGTTTCCTCTGGCTCTATGGTAGGCTTTTAAGAACTTTGTCCCAAGCACCTTTTTAGTTTCCCAAAGAATTAGAGGATGAGAGGATTGCAGCAATCCCTGGAGCCACTTGTCCATTATCTCCCCTCTGAAAGCATGCATCTGCCTATCCATGTCCAGATCCAGTGGCGTTTCCATTCCTCTCAGCTCACACCTCGCCTTTCGGATGTTTCTATCTTTGGCTTGCTTGAGATGTGGTTGTGCTAAAATAAAACAAACTTTGTCCTTTGTAAACAAAGGCCATATTACCTCATGAAGTCTAATGTACCGAACAAGGCCTTCATGTGTGTCAAGCTTTCACTTCTCTCATTGATGGTACGCATCCCCAAGGATGATTATTAATGCGTCCTCCATCTTTTTGCAAGGAGATCTTGCCTTGATTTAATCTTTTATTATGAGTTCTTGATATCGACCCCTGTCTTGTTAAGAATGATGCGAAGATATGGCCTTTATTGCCATGTGTTATTTGATCGCCACCGCTGCGTAGGCCGATGCCGAAAACTTTCCCGATGCTTAACCACGTAATTGTCCTACCTGTCATTTTCGGTGGCCAATTTTTCCAGCTCATCTGCTCTAGTGTTTCCTTCCCTATAGATGTGACTAACTTTCCAGGCTACAATCCCGTCTGATAGTCCTTTGATCGGCTGTAGAAGATGGTTAAGTTTCTAGTTAGTGGTGGAGCCCTTGCGTATTGCATTGATAGTTATCATTGAGTCTTCCTCCAAGTGGACCTAGCTAGACCCCAATTCTCGACCTAGTTGAAGGCCAAACTGTGTCCTCTCCCCTAGATTAAATTAAGGAAAACATTATTGTAAACACAATATGTATAGAAGAATATGAATGTAAAGGAAAATGGATATTAGCAAAACATAAATGTAAATAAAAGTAGTGTGAGAAGAAAATAAATCTAAATTGGTCTTGAACAAATAAAATCATACCCAATTAACATTAAGTTATACTTACCTTGTACTCATTGTCATTATCAATCTTGAAGGTTACTTTGATGCCTTCTGCAGAAACTCTCTAGCCACTAGGCAAGAGAAGGCGGGAAAACCAAGTGTATATTGATGACTTCCTAACAATCAAAAAGAAACAAGCAACTAGTCAACCCTATTAGAACAGGATAATCTTATGAATTGATTATTCTTGCTTGGTTTGATATTTTTGTATTCCAATCTTCATGGTATTGAATTAACAATGCAAAACACATTTGTGTGTGTAGGTTTGTATTACTCAAAATATCATTTCATTGCCTAAGGAAAAATACCAAAGTGATGTTTTAAATTTCAATCTTCACATAGGATCCCTTATTGCTACACATGCATATACAAGAATTATTCGAGCTCTAAACTCATCAAACATTAAGGACTAATTAGCTATAAGATGGAAAGTTTTTGTTTAGACATAATCCATCATCTTTTACATATTTTTAGTCACTCCTACAAAAATATAAACTTTAGATTAACACCAGATATAATCCTTTGATAATCCATCCAAATGATGAAATGATTCCCTAACAATTACTGCTGGAACATTATTATAACATGCATACCCAAAATTTCCTTATCATTAATACTCAAAGTTTCTCTTTTGGTCATTTTCCTACTTTATTGTTGGACCTTTATTATAACATGTTGGGTAGAAGTGCCTAAAGATGCATCACAATCTATGCTCTAGGATAGAGCCTTCCCTGTATGATCAATGTCCTGCTGTGACAAAAATTAAATATAAAAAAACATTACCAAAATGAAACCAATAGACTTACGAAAAAAATATAATAATAAAATGGTATATTGGAGTCATGAATTGGAGGTTGGGTAAAATGGTATATAGTACGTACCACCCCCATAGTAACTATGTTTGTATCTAAATGATTCAAATTGTAATCGATTATCAACTCTTCCTCTGCAGTTATTGATTTTATCGCACATACGAATACACGGTTTCCCTCGCGTGCCTCGAATATGCAATTGGGTTGCTTATTTGTTGACCCAACTCGTGTACTTTTTATAAACCCTGCAATATTCCCTGATGCTTTTGGACTTTCGTCAATGTACATAGCCACTCCTTTATTTTGATCCTTATCTTTTAGATGTATATAATTTACTGACAGTGCATACTTTGTGTATATCAAACCAGCTACATCCGATCTTTGTAACTGTAACAGGGTCTGACATACTTCATCAATTCAGTAACTTTTTCGTAACATACCTTTATGCCATCCATGCAAAATAGGCCCAAACCATGTAATGACGATGGTGCTATGCGATATATCCTCTCATTGACACAAAAATTAGTGTTTATTGGAGGAAGTTCCTTGGGTACCCATTGTTTTCATAGATGTGTGTACCTCAAGGGCACCTTGATGTCACCTATGCTCTCATCATCATAAGAACATGACCCCCCTTCAACAAGAAAAAATTCCATGTGTTTAAGGAATTTTCTTCTAATCTTTTTACCTCTAGTTAATCTCCCTCTTTTAGACCTACTACATGTCTCGCTTTCCTCTTCTCGTCCTGAATTTCCCTCGCTTGAGGAAGACAAATATGACAAATACTTATTTAGTGGTACCTGCACTCATAAGGATGTTGGATGAAGCTCTTTCATGGTGATGTGATCCCAAGGTGACATTATGATTAATCTATCATTTCATCGCTAGAATTTGACAAGTTATAAGGTAATCAAGTCTTGATAGATTGCAAGTTATTGTTACTACCGTCCAAATGTGTCCATCACAAATCAAATCTACTTAACATTTTAACTCCCAAACTTTGTAAAAAGTGTTAAATGTGACTATGGTCCACCAGTTACACAACCAAGGCCTTAAATGTATTCTCTAATTGTAATCAAAGGACTTTTTCTCTTCATTCAAGTAAATAAAATTGAAGTGTTCAACACCACCAAGTGGTTTATTGGACACCTACATGACTAAAAATAGCAAAAAATTTACATTTAATTTCCATATGTCTAAGTGGTTAACGAGGAGGGAGTGTGTACTATGCCTAGTTAAGTCATCATAAGTTTATGCTTAGGCAATAAAAAATTTTAAGTCATCTTAAAAATCTTCCTATGTCTAATTGCTAGGAGACTTTTGGTATATTTTAAGGTAGGATGAGTGGTTGCATCAATGTTCTAGTTCTCTATGACAAGGTTTCAACATCTTCAAATAATGAAAGTTAGTGCTCATAGTCATTTGAAACAAAAAAAAATTGATTATATATGATCATAGGATTTGATAACTTAAAACAATCGGCTACCTAACAAACTTAAAGTTGAAAGAAACTTTTTCAGTTTAAGGGGTTATCACTTTCTTTCATCTTTGCATAGTGGTTTGATGCTTCAAACAATGCATTTCTTATCCCACTTCTATCATATTGTATTCCCATCCCATTGCAATTGTTACAATTGTTGGAGTTGATACCTAAATTTCATATCAAATACCACGTTCTTGAAGCAATTTTTTGTGTTTTTACTATTTTTTTGAAGTTCTTTTGTGTTGTATGGATCCATACAAGCTTGAAATGCTCTGAGATCATTGGTGTAGATAAATATATGTGTTCCTTTTAATTTGAATTTGTTTTGAAGTGCTAAATCACTATTATGTGGGAGAAAATAATCAAATACAGGGACTGCCCTATTTTTCCTGTGTAGGGGTTTGAGGGCTAAATAGATATGACATCCACCAATCCACCCATTGTCTTGGAACTATCACTCAGTGGTGTGAAACATGGTATAATAGAGGTTCATTTCATTTAAGGTTCTGTTAAAGCAAGAAACTTGGCATTGAATTGATGCCCTAGGGTTGATAGGGGCAATTTTCTTGTGAATTTGTGGTTGTTAAGTCATGGTTTATCAATTTGATGGACATCTTGGTAGAGTCATGGTGACACTATTTGATGGTCCAATCTCTACTTCGAAACAAAAATATCTCTAACAACTCTTAGAGCTATAATGGGATGGCATTAAAGGAACCTTCATATGAAGGATCTTCTAATGAAGGACCTTTGAATTAAGGTCTTCATTTGAAGGTCCTTCATGCAAAGGTTCCTTTTATAAAGCATTTTGGACATGAAATATTTAAAACAAAAAATACCTTCATTTGAAATTCTTGACATGGCATCATTTTTGAATGAAGTTTCTTCATTCAAAGGTCATGACGACATCACCTTCAAATGAAGGTTCTTCATTCAATTGGTATTTTGTAATTTTGAAATTTTAGGATTATTTTTTTGCTCATCCTACAAGTAGGACACGCTATTGTGTAATCACTCATTAAAAAAGAGATGAATGTGTGATAATAATTTAGGGTTAAAAATAAATCCATTTGAACCTTTTATAAATGAAAGGACATTTGATGCAATCATATGCCTTGTCAAAGTTTTAACTTAATAGTAAGGGCATAATGAGTAGTTTGTTGGGCCCATTCAACAATCTCTGATGCAAGGATTGAATTGTCTAGAATGTATCTATGATGAAGAGTGAGAAAGGTAAGCTTCCTTAGATGATCAACCAGATGATCAAACCACCAACTTAGGACAACTCTCTTAAATACTCTTTAAGCAGACCTTATCAATCCACTACTCCTTCAAGGAAATGACCCAACTCACCTAGGGTTCTTGTACTCAACGCAACCAAGGGGCTTGGAACCACTTAGGACATGTTTAAAAAGGATATTCCAAAACATAACATCCCAACTTGCACTTAGGAAACTCCATTTCTTTATCGCTCTAACCTTTAAGCCTCTTTACCCTTATAAGCCTTGTAGCCCTGCCCGGGAGGACAGTCAATATAAAATCCACATACAAGCCTATATCAAGCCCAAACCACTGAACTTAGATAGGTATTGTATGCCCCTACAAGGCCCCAAAATCTCCCTTTGTGATAGTGAGTAGAAACGGTGCAATGGACCAAAACAACGCTACTCCAAGAGGCCTAATTGGTTGGCTACAATAGGATTTTTGATTATCTAGGATCTCCCCTTCACCCCAAAGCCTTGAAAAAAATTCTTACAGGTTAGTCACTTATATTTCTATCATCCCAAAGTTCCTTCACTATTAAAATCACCCTAGAAAAGCAAAACTCAACTTTTTGCTTCACAATCTATAACTGTCACATGAGGATGCCAGGCCTAGAACATTGCAAAACTTCCTCCACACAACCGTTCATTCTCTAGAACCTTGAAAATATGAAAATATACACAAATATCTTCCATCCCACCAATAATTAGCTTTATTAAAACATGGAGATGGAAGGAAGAGCCATTCTTCAATCAAAACCCTAGTTTTGATGGTTTTCAAACCAGTTTCTGCTAAAATGACGATATATTCTTTATACTCAATGAAAACTTGTCAAATCACCTCCAAAAGAAATCCAATTCTTCCCTCTATCCAACCATAATAGTATTTTACCCATATAGTAAGTACAGAGGTCGTACTATGCAGTAGAATAGGAAATTTACACAGATTTTCTAGAAAACATCAAGCTTTTGCATTAGAACTTCAAAAATGATTCATCAACAGCCATGCCTCAACCATGAGAGGCTTATATCAACCTCCAACAACCCTTCCCAATTTTCTCCAACTGAAATTTGAATTATTTGGACGTTGGAACTAATAAAACTGCATTTTAGACACCAAATTGCCTCATTAAGGCAAGTTACACAACTACCACACGTTCGACTACAAGGAGTCTTCAAGAGATGTCAAAGGCATTAAAAACCACTTCAAAACACCAAGGAAACTCCCCTCAAGCACCTAGTTGCATCATGGAATTTGTATTCTTTAATTTTCCAAGGTGCACCAAGCTTACAAAGTGAGGATGGAGACCTTGTTATTACATTGAAACTTATTACCAAGACCAAAAACTCAACAAGTAGCCTAGAAAACCTATTAAAATTCATTTAAGATGGTCCTTAGGACCTTATTACATCAAATAAAACTTGACATCGAACACAAAAAAACAAACAAGGCCTCAAAGAGGCATGGAGACCCAAGGTGCCCTTAAACCAATCTACTATCAAGAAAGCCAATTTGTTTACCTATATGACTATATCTCAATATAAATTGGTGGCAGAATTTCATCAAGAACCAGAAAAGAAGCCTTAGATTATAATGCATAAAGAAGATCAGTGGGGAATAGCTCGTAATAGCTTGGAAGAGCCTTGGAGAATTGTTGCAATGTGGGTAGTGAAATTATTCACATGTGAGGGACAATACGACACTGTATTAGGGCCAAGAATGTGAATGTTGATACATTTAAGGTATGGAAACACAAAACCTTTCGCTAGAATCAATTTGCCAACATTTTTGTTTCAAAAAATTTCTTTAATGATTTCTTGGGTAAAATATAGGGGAGAGTCTTCCATAAAATATCATGGTTTAATTCATTTGATAATTAAACATCATTTCTTGAAGAAAGAATCTATTAAACAAGGTTGGCTTGAATTTTTGTTTGCACCTATTAAAAACATAAAGAAAAACCCAAAAAGAGGCCATGACAAAAAGGGGAAAAGTGGAAAAGGGAGAATCTTCTAAAGGAGAACAGAAAAAGGGAAAAAAAAAGTAATAGGAATCCACTAGAGTGGCCTATAGTGCCTCCAAAAAGAGAAAACAAGACTTGACTGAAGAAATCCCTAGTAATGTTGAGACTATTGTGTCGACTAATAAAGAAACCCCTATATTTGAAACCCCTTTTTGTAAAATCCCTAAAGAAACTTTTAAATCCCATGAAGAAACCCAAATGCTAGTGCAGTCCCCTAAACAACCTCACAGCCCTCCTAAAGGCCCAATGCCATCTCTTGAAAGAACCCCTATAACTGAGGTCCATTACTATGTTGAAGAGTCTAAAGCACAATCAAAAGAAATGGAATCCTCAAAATAATTTGAGGAAGAAGAAGTCGAGAGATCGCCTTCACCTTCCCTGGCTGTTGAGAGAAGAAAAGGCAAAGAGTCGATAATTGAAGAGGAAGAATTTCATGAAATATAGAATGAGGAAGAATTAGAAATAGAAGAATTGTTGAGAATAATGAAAATTTCCAAATTTGAAGCTCAGTTAGAGCAGGAAAAGGAATATGCATTTTCTCGAGGAAAACTTGAAAATAAAAGAAGAGGAATTACAACAATCCCTCAATAGAACAAAGGAAATGGAAAATGAAATTGAACAAAAGGAAGCAAGGTACAAAGAATAGCTGAATAACACTGAGGAAACTTTACAGCAGGCTAGTGCACAAGCATTGGAAAGTGCAGAAGAAATAATGAAATTAAAAGAGGAATTGCAGTTGAAGGAAGAGCAATTAAAACAATAGTCAATCAGGTTTTATTCTCAAGAGGCTTCTACTTCTATGGCTCCACCAAATTACCTTGCTCTACCTCCTATTCCATTTGATATTCCATCAGATGTTCCATGAAGAACTTAACCTAGATATATTTCTTTAGTAGCCCTAAAATTGAAGCATGAAAATGATCAATTAAAAAGACAAGTACAACAATTGGAGGAAGAAAGAGATGAAGTAGAAAGAAGATTTGAAAAATCAATTGAGATATCTTCTGCAATGTTTTCAATGAGGAGGCCATTAGAGATATATGCATTATTTTTTAGGGAGAAATTTTTGCAATGGAAGCTCAATCAATTAGTTTTAAGGAGAAACCTTGATTATCATAATGACAAAGATTTTTTGTAGGACTATTTCCATAGCCATCCTGATATTCAAAACCAAATGTGTGAATTTTTCCAGCATGGGTTTTTCATGGGGGATAATGATGATTCTTTGTTAAATGTTTATGTTGGGGAATTTCTAATCTAGTCATTTGTCTCTTCAATGCAAAATCAAGTTGAATGGTCGAAGAAGATTGAAAAATACAAAGAGGCACAAAAAAGGTACGGATTGCCAATGAGACCTAAAATGCCTCATGCAAAGAAGTATATTACAAGAGTCCAATCAATAGTAAGGAAAAACAATATCAATCCTCTCTATGTTTCCAATTTGCTGAATAGTATATCTACTTTCTAAAATGTTGTAGGAACACTTCCTCAAGTGGCAATAAATGCATGTCAAGAAAGATATTGTACCATCCCTAAGACATTAAGAAGGGAGCCTATAATCCCAAATAATATCAGATGGAGCTTAATAAGAGTAAGGCACGTGATCTCTTTAATAGAACAACAACATGAATTTTGGGTTGGTATGTGGTTCAGGATGTCGATCATCATAATGCCTGCCCCAAAGCTCAATGCACTTGACAGTATTTCGACAGAGGTATTAAAAACCTGGTATGAGAAACTAAAGGAGAACAATGGATTTGCACTCAAGACTAGACTACCACCACAATATAGGGAAGGAGTGTTCAACTGTGCCATTTGGATGGAAGCAGTGGACAAAGACAAGGAAACCACTATAATTATTGACAAAGAACCATGAAGACATGGTTCACAATAGGTGGGGGAGAATGATGAGGGGCTCAAAAATAATTTAAAATAGTCATTTTATGGTTTAAAAGACTTGTTTATATTCTTAATTAACATGACTAGCGGTAGACTATATGCTAATATATTTACTTGTTTTACTTTATGTTGGCTAATTTGGTAAATATATTAAAGGTAATGCTTTATATTAAATGTGTTACTTTTGTGATGATAATGATGAGTTAATTATACAGTTTTAATCTTTTACTATCACAATCGGTATCCTATTCTTAAGGATCTTATTCAGGGTATTAAAGACTGTTGATTGATGACTTAGTTCAAAGATAAAGTTAAACTCTCTGTTTAACCACATGAAGAAAATCACACCACTGGTTGCTCCAGCTGGATGATGAATCACTAAAGTTTCAAGTCAACTCCTCTTAGTTGGTTTAGGAACTTCTAGTCCCAATGTTGATCTGGCATTTTTCCCTTTGTCTATTTCCAGTTATGTTTTAGTTCTATTTTAATCTTTAGTTTAGACACCTTGTATCTTGGTAGTTAACACCATGTTTTGAATTCAATAAGGATATAGTTATAAATATCCATCTTTAGGTTTTAGAAAGGAGTTAGATAATTTTTTACTAGAATTTTGTAATGGTTGCACTACTCTGTTTTGTGTCCCTATTTTGATCAATTTGAATAAAAATAAGAAGTTAGCTCAAATCATTGTGTTAGAGGTCTCACCGGAAGAAGAGTAGGGCCCGCTCAACCAAAGGAATTGACCTTGTGTAGTATTTCTCTAAGTTTATTTTATTTATGTTCATTGGATATTAAATCTAGAATGTTAATTATGTTTGAATCATTTTTAGCAACTATGTTTAATCGTTTTTAAGCTAAAATTTATCATGGTTAGAATGGTTTATTAGATTTGTTATGAAGTTTATTGAGTTAATCAAGATTTAGATACTGTTTGTAGAAATTAAGTTTGATAATTATCTACTAGATTTAATGGAAGCAATGATGGAAACTTATGGAAAGATGAAACTAAAAGTTGTTTGGAATCTATTCATGGAAATTAGTGTTTATGTTTTCTAGACCTTAATAATTATTTCTTTGCAATTTATTTTTGTTCTTTAAAATAGCATTTATTTTCTAGCAAATCTTAAAATAGATTTCATTTGAAGTAAATTAGAATTACATTTGGATTTCAAAATCTAGATTAAGAATTAAGTTAAATTTTAGTCTTTTCCATGAATTTGTCTCAATCAATCCAAGCGAAGTCAAAAATAAGTCAAAATAACTTTAAATTAGGAAATAAGATAGAATTAATCCTTAGGAATTAGTCGTTGAAGTTCAGCTCCTGAAAGCTCCTGAAGGAGCCAAACTGAAACCAGAAGTCACTATAAATATAGTGCAAAATCCCCCAAAAATTTGTGACAAACATCCTTATCGCATATAGCTCTGAGACACACCCGATTCGATAATTAATTGACTAAATGATGTAAGTTGTGACATCAACGACCTTTCCCATCAATGAGGCTCCTAGGCTTCAGTCAAGCATTCTATTCATGGTGTATACTCTCATTAGAAATGACCATTTCCCATTTTGATTATTGGTTTTTAATTCTAGGTCTAGAGGTTCTTTTATGACAACTTAATATACTTTCCCATTTCATTGTTAATATTTTTTATTTTAGAAGAATTTAATATGCTAACTATCAATCACTTATCTCCATGGTGCTATGATGATTTTTTTTCATCTCAAGTGTTGAATCTATGTTCCAAAACTTCATTCACCAAATCTATGCTCAAAACTTCATTCAGTCAAATGTATTTGTACATTTTGGGGTAATTCCATAGCCTCTTCCAAATCTCCCATTGTTGCACAAGAAGGCGGGACACTGACAAAAGTTGTGGAATTTGGCAGTACACCTGCTAATGGAATTTGTTTGAAAGCTTCTTGTGCATTTTCTTGAAAGCTTTTTGTGCATATTCTGCAATCATGGCATTCCATGAGCATTGAAGCATATATCCTTCAGGTTTCCCCTTATTTTGGATGTTCTACTTGTGGGACCTTATGTAAATAACTTTAAATAAGCCTGATTCTATTTGAGGCCAAGCTATGTGCTTTTGGCATCGAGGATTGATGCTTGCATTAAAGTCTTATAGAAAAAAAAAGTGGGATATTATTGTACTTGGTCAAAAACAAATATTCCTAGTTGTGTAACAACTAGAACAATACAAATCAACATCCTTCTATCTTGGTCTAGAACGAGAGCTTGAAATAGCGATTGGACATTCATTAATACATTATGGAGAAAGGAAATATATCATCTATTATAATACAATGGTTGTGGAAAACATGTATGCAAAATGTAGAAACATACTAAAGGAATGTGGGACAAACTTCCCCAAGAAATATAAAAGCATGCATGTGTTGCATGAGCATTGTGGAAAAATATATCAAATAAATACTTTCTTGTATGGGGTAAGTTAACTAATTGACAAAAAAATTCTCAAATAAAGAGTAGTTTGCATGTGTAGGAATAATATGCAAGCCCCAATTTATGTCCTAATACATAAAGATTTATACATACATAAATATAATACTAGTTTCTAGAAATGGTGTATATATACATACATATGTGTGTGTATGTATGCATATATATGGTACAAGATGATTTAAACTTAATTTGGTGATCATTATATGCACTTGGAGCTTTGGTACAATATGGTTATTTATGCAAGTACAAAAGGTTTGCTATTAATAGCTTTGCCCATAAAAAGTAAAATTATTGTCTATACAAAAAACCACAATTTCTCTTCACTTCAAAGAACAAAACTACCCTTCAGCATTTGACAAGAACTGCATAGTGCAGCCTTGTATTAATTTAAGTGAATAATTTTTAATAAATTAGTACTAGTTACACTTTTATGCATTTATAACATCATTATTTTAAATATATTAAACTATATTAGTTTAAAATAATATAATTAATTAAAAATTACGACTAATATTATTTATTAAATTATGCATAATTTTTAATAAATAATAAACAAAATAGCTAATATAATTAATTTTAGTTATTAGTTTGAGTTATTCTATTAATATATATTTTTATATAGAATAATCACTTTTTTCAAAAGAATTCTTAAAAATGTACAATAAAATAAATTAATAATATAATATATAGATTTATAATTTTATACTCATCTATCTAATAAATAAAATTAAATAATCTTAAGTGAAAAATAGTTCAAATATTTGATGTTATTTTTAGATAATTTTAAGTTATATGCATGCTTTATGTTTTATTCAACAAAAAAATCTTTAACTAATCCTATTTTTAATATATCAATCTAATTGAATAGAACTAGTTGTAGATGGGTGGTAAATATGAAAAAAATTGAATTTTAGCATAAAAAAGAAATTATATTTTAATATATCAAAAAAATGAATTGAAGCACAAATTTGAAATTATATTTTTAATATATCAATCTAATTCAATAGAATTAATTGTATATGGTGGTAAACATGAAGGGAAAAAATAGTATAAACTAGAAGAAAGTTGATAGCACATAAGAGAGTCAAAAGAAAAACTCTCCAAAATTGTCTAAATGAATTTATTCAATAAAATTCATTGCAATAGAATTTCTTAGATAAAAATAATCAAAAGTTCAAAGTAGTGACTCATGTATTTCATTAGAGAAGGGTAAAGTGGGATCAATGGGAGTCCACTTATGTGTGCTTTCTTGTGGTATCAAAGGGTCAAACAAATAAAAATATTTTTTGTCATGAGCTTTTCCATAAATGAATATCTTGTCACCACACTTTGTGGCAGCTTGAAATTGAAATTCAAGAGGATATGGTTCACTTTTACTCACTTGGTTTTCAAGATAATCATACTTTATGACATTATCGCGATGAAAATAATATAACTTCCCAAATGCAACCAAATTTGAATTCGAGAGGATGCCAAAAGATGTAACGCCCGCCGTGCAAGCCCCAAAGAACAAACAACAAAAGAACACAAATATTTTATTTTTTTAATTTTTTTTTAAAAGAAAGATAAATAATCATCATACCAATATTAAATGATCATATACATACTCATATACTTCATACAAACAACATAATCAACCATGTCCTTTGGGGCCCCACGAGGTTACATCGAAAAATAAACATTACTAAACATCATCTCATAAGATATCAAACAAGAAACTATAAATGACAACATTATATAAATACATACATAAATTCTATCACAAGATAACCCCATGAGACATTTCATAACCCACTTAAAATTACAAAGTAGATAATTACATTACATCATCTTTCAAATGTTACATCATCCATAAAGTTACATCATGAATCCCAAACATGTGGGATGAATACAATATACAAGTTTATCAAAATACAAGGAGATCAACTGGAATAAATCTTCAACTAGATACAACTGAAGCCACGAACGCTGATGGGGAACCCAACGGTGTGCGGAGCACGTTCCACCCGACCACCCCCGTGCTAAGAGGTGATAGAGAAGTAACTCCGACCAAGAATGACAACAAAAAGTATAACCATACAAAAAGTACCAACATAGATCCATCTCACAATACACCAATTAAAATGAGCAACCAATAACACCATATCACAATGTCATAAAGATGCAAGATCATAAATAAAATATAAATGAGATCATACAACGCATGCTAAAGAGGTATCAAAACAATAATCTTAAATCAATTTAAATCAATTCAAACAACAATCTAAATCAACTCCCATAACCCACTTCCAGAGGAACACAATAACACAAACACATGGGCAACTAGGGGAGAGTGTCATCGCATAGTCCTACATGGGCTGTCCTGTGCTCTTCCTCCCAACTGGAGGCGCCGGTCCCATCTATGGCTGTCCTGTGCTCTTCCTCCCAATTGGAGGCGCCGGTCCATAGGGTGACTCATGCGGAGCCGTAGACCTCTCGTGAGGACGAGGTCACGACCTTGCCAACCACGGCCTTCTCAGCCTTCCATTAGTCTGCGGTAGCACTAATGAAGACGAGGCATCCATTTTAAAATCTTGCAATGATATTACTACCCAACCCACCTAAGTTAATTATTAGGTTTTCACTTATTTACTAACTCACTCGTGGGTTATCCTGAGCTCTTCCCCTTAAACGGGGCGCCGGCCCCCACGAGGAGCCACTCTCCCTAGAGACCCACCAAAAATAGGGGTTGTACCATGCCAATCATAATCATCAAAGTATGACAACAAAAGCAATACACGAGGCATAAACCATCTCGCAAATAAAAATACCATAACAAAATCTCATAATTCGGTACACCCCATTAATAAAACATAACTCATCAGAAATCAAGGTGAAAAAGTATAAAACTCAGCAAAAAACATCATCCTCTGGAAGACTAAAGTGTTGACACAAACGGGTTCCCACATCAAGAAATTAACAGTGTCCCAAACCCAACAATGCAACAAGATTAAATTTCAAGAATAAATAATTAAAAGAGATAACCTATTTAATTCCAAAGTAGATTACAAAATAAATTCCATTCCTAAAATGCAATCATACTAAAACCAGAATTAATAAACAATGTTGTTTTACCCACAATATCCTTTCCAAGTTGTAAATTCAATAAAACAGATTTCTTTCTAATTTACTAATATTTTCATTGTAAAAATTTCTGCTTTATTATTAAATAGAAAAGAAACAGAATCTAACTGTGAATATCTATTTTCTAGATAACAGATAAATTACAGAAAAATATAATTTTAATCAGAACAGAACAGAATATATTTATACATTTTAACTAACAGTTGAATTAACAGAATATCTTTTAAACAGAAATAAAACAGTATATATATATATATATATATCTTCTTAAATAACAGTGAAATTAATTAAATAATACTGCAACCAGAATAAATAAATTAATCTATATATATATATAATATATATCTACAAACATATATATATATATACATATATATACATATATATACATATATATATATATATCCAAATAAAAATCCGCACAGAATTTTAATATATAAAAATCGCATATTAAAAATTATATTCACAAACATTAAAATTTAAATGGGGATTTAATCCCAACAAATGCATAGAGGACCGGACCCCGCCGGCCGTGGGTAGTCTATGGACTGCACACGGCAGTCCGAAGGACTGCCTTGGACAGTCCAGACTGTCCACGGTACCGACGGTACTGACAGCCGATGATGGCAGTGTGGTGGGTACGGCCGAAGCCATCCCCCACACAGCCATAAAATACATAACATAAATTCAGTACAGAATTCCGCGCATAGAGCGATGGAAGAAATAACACAGGTTTCTAAGAATTTTGAATTTCCATTCAAATTTCATTCGATTAAAAATATATATATATATATATTTATGTATATGTATATATATATATCTAATATATATGTATATATATATTTATGTATATGTATATATAAATATATCTCTAATATATATATATATATAAATATATGTATATATATTTACAGAGATTCGAATATTTACAGTAACAGAGAATTACTGTACACATGCAATTCACTGTGCATGTTTGAAATAAAATGTTTTATAAAGAAATATATATATGAACCAGCAATCTGAGGAAAGGTAACTGTTTTCAAAACAATAACAAAATTTTTTAAACAAAATGAAATAATAGAATGTTGTTTAATTCCCAGATTGCAATAAAAACCCCTCTTTTTTTTTTTAAAGAAACAGCCACAACCCAGAAACCCCAGAGATTTCATCAATCAAATAACAATCCCCAATTTTCTTTGATTAAACTGTAACCCCAATAAATTTTCTTCCTATCATTATCTAATTTTCAACCCTAAATATAAATTTCATTTACAAACACAAATTCCTATTTAACAGAAGATAAATAAATTAAAAGAAGGAACCTGGCGTCCTTCGCTTGCAGAAGATTGAAGAAGCTTTGATCCTCTTGCTGCACTACTTCCTTTGCTGCAAATCTTCCAGCAACGGATCCAAACCTTCCTTCCTCTGCACCAATTTCTCCAAAAACAGAAAAGAACTAAGGGCAGAAAAATGATTGAAGATAAAATTTCTCCAGCATTCCAAAAACCATCCCCTCAAACAAAGAAACCTCCTCTTAAAATCCATTCCCATGAATCCCTTCAATTTCCTCTTCCCGTGAATACCAGAGGACACATTTCAAGAAATAAAACCAAATAATATTCATTGATGCTTTTCCCATAATACATTTTCATTTTCATGCATTTAATTAAAACTAAATAAATTTTAAATCCACAACATGAACAAATATATAAATATTCATCATCTCCACAATTCTTTATTAAATAATTACTTATTAAAATCAACCATTGAGAGACTCAAAATAAAAGTAATATTTTTATTATTACCAATATTTATTAATTGCCATATTTAATTATTATTTTATGTTTTTATTTTATTAATTACTCAATTATTTAATTTACCACATAAGACCATTCACCACTTTAGACAAATCATAAAATCATACAAAGACCAATGTAACTACACAATTGAATGTGACCAATATGCACAAATCATGAAGATACAAGACTATTGACACCTTGGTACGGAGTTACTTTTCATGTCACCTCAAATATTCAACTTCCTGCCATTGGGTTGGTTCAATGCTCGCCCAGACCTACCAAAATAGGTGGAATCGAGTCTTATTCCTGCAAAGCCTGCATCCACAAGGTGATATACAATATACATAAAATCAAAGCATTGTGAGGAGGATTCACAGCGTAGCAGGGCGCTCGTGAACAGTGATGCTACCTGTCCCCTCACCAAAACATATCATCATATAAAGCATTATAATTTTACACCACATCATAAATTACTATTCTATAGTCTACTGCATTCCAAATAACTCCATCAAATGATCATAATAAAATGTCATCACAATATCCATGGCATCATAAGAGTATAGTAATAGTCTAAGCTACCACACATAATAGCAACAGTATCAACCAAAATCACAATGTGCCAAACAAAACCACAGTGAATGTCAAAATCAAATAGTAGCATGAGGGGTATTACATCCTCCCCCCCTAAAATTTGGCTTACTCCTGGAAGCCAGTGAAAAGATAAGGATAAGAATCCCTGATACGAGAGGCATCCTCCCAAGTAGCTGAAGCCTCATCATTTGGGTCCCACTGAACCCGCACCTGATCAATCTCTCTGCCTCTGAGGGTAAGTTGCTGACGCTGAAGCACGGCCACGGGCTCGAGTGCCAGCTGCCCGTCCTCGACCTGAAGAGCATTCCAATCCAAAACATGAGTAACATCAGGAAAATATGGTCTAAGAACAGAAACATGAAATACATCATGGATCCGCGACAAACTGGGTGGCAAAGCTAAACGGTAAGCAACAGGTCCAATCCGCTCCAACACCTCAAAGGGTCCAACAAAATGAGGCACAAGCTTCAAACCCTTTCCGTAACGAATTGGGCTCTTCCGCGGACGCACTCGAAGGAAAACCCGATCACCAACTGCAAACTGCCGATCAACTCT
Source organism: Sequoia sempervirens (assembly GCA_007258455.2). Lineage (NCBI taxonomy): Eukaryota > Viridiplantae > Streptophyta > Pinopsida > Cupressales > Cupressaceae > Sequoia > Sequoia sempervirens. The sequence goes on from VDFB02371274.1 coordinate 28,765, forward strand.
ATGAGCGTCAGCATACTTCTTCTGTCTATCCTGAGCAGCTACAAGATGCTCCCGAATGCGAGACACCTGCTGCTCCATATCTCTAAGCATCTCGGGCCCAAGAAGTACCCTGTCCTCCAATCGATCCCAACTCAGAGGAGTACGACAAGGACGACCATACAAAGCCTGAAAAGGAGCCATACCAATAGAGCTATGGTACCCATTGTTATATGCAAACTCAACCAAATACAGATAGTCCTCCCACCGTGATTGCTGATTCATGACATACATATGAAGCATATCCTCAAGCACCTGGTTGACTCTCTTAGTTTGTCCATCAGTCTCAGGATGATAAGCAGAACTGAAGTTCAATTTCGTTCCCAAAGACTGCTGCAAGGATGTCCACAAAGCAGACGTGAATACCGGATCTCTGTCAGAAATGATCCTCCGTGGTATCCCATGTAATCTAACTATATCATTCATGAACACCTTAGCAACATAAGATGCCGTATATGACGATCGAATAGGAGAAAAATGAGCTACCTTAGTCAATCTGTCCACTGTGACCATAATAGCATCATGCCGTCTAGATGACATAGGCAACCCAACAATGAAATCCATGGAAATAACATCCCATTTCCACTCCGGAACAAGGTGAGGCTGTAGCAATCCTGCTGGATGATGATGTTCAGCCTTCACTCTCTGACATTCAAGACATCGAGCCACAAAATCGACGATATCCCGCTTTATTCCTGACCAAAAATAGAGCGAACGAAGATCCACATACATTTTCTTAACTCCTGGATGAGCTGCGTAAGGCGCCCAATGACCTTCTGTCAAAATCAATGTATGAAGACCCTCTGAAGAAGGTACATACAACTGTCTAGAGAAACGCAAAGCACCATCCGAATCTAGCGAATAACTAGCAAATTTCCCCTCCAAAGCTCTACCTGATTCTACCTCAGCTTTCACCTCTGAATACCAACTATCTGAAGGAAGGGCTGCAAGAATCTGACTCTTCAAATCCACCTCAAGAGACATTGCAGAAACCTCATGCCTACGCCGACTTAGAGCGTCAGCCACCACATTTTCCTTACCCTGAATATACTTAACCTCAAAATCGTACTCACACAAAAATTCCATCCACCTCCTCTGCCTTGCATTCAAATTCGGTTGAGTGAAGATGTATTGCAAACTTCGATGATCTGTATGCAACTCAAACCGATGCCCTAACAAAAAGTGCCTCCATCTCACAAGAGCATGAACCACTGCGGCCAATTCAAGGTCATGTGTGGGATAATTGAGTTCATGATCTTTTAACTTTCGAGATTCATAGGAAATCACTCTCCCATCCTGCATCAACACAGCTCCAAGACCCTCCAACGAAGCATCAGTACAAACCACAAAATCACCTGAAGGATCCGGCACTGCCAAAATTGGAGCACTAGTCAGTTTCTCCTTAAGGGTTTGGAATGCCAACTAACACTGCTCTGACCAAAGAAATTTCTTTCCCTTCCGCTGAAGTGAAGTGATGGGATGCGCAATCCTCGAGAAGCCCTGAACGTACCGCTGATAATACCCAGCTAGTCCCATGAAACTATGAATTTCTGAGACATTAGTGGGCACGGGCCAATCCATGATAGCCTAGATTTTAGCAGGATCAATAGAAATTCCCTCTTCAGAAATCACATGGCCCAGATACTGAACTTCAGTCTTATAAAAGTCACACTTTTCCAAATTGGCATACAACTGATTGTCCCTTAAGCACTGCAAAACCTGCTTTAGGTGCACCTCATGCTCCTCCATAGACTTAGAATAAATCAAAATATCATCAAGAAACACGAGGACGAACCTATCCAAGAAAGTTTGAAATACCCCATTCATTAGACTCATAAAGACTGAAGGTGCATTTGTCAACCCGAATGGCATCACTATGAACTCATAATGACCATACCGCGTACGAAATGCAGTTTTATGAATATCGACCTCTGCTATCCGCAGCTGATGATACCTTGATTTAAGGTCAATCTTGGAAAATACCTTTGCCCCTTTTATCTGATCAAAGAGATCATCAATCCTGGGAAGGGGATAACGATTCTTTACTGTTACCTTGTTTAATTGTCGATAATCGATACAAAGGCAGAGAGACCCATCCTTCTTTTTGATGAAAATCACTGGTGCTCCCCACAGAGAGACACTAGGGCAGATAAACCCCTTAGCTAACAATTCTTCTAACTGTAGACGAAGCTCTTGGAGCTCCTGAGTGGTCATCCTGTAAGGAGCCTGAGAAATAGGCTCAGCCCCAGGCACCAAATCCATCTTGAAATCCACCTCTCGCTTAGGAGGCATACTTGGTATCTCACTAGGGAAGACATCAGAAAATTCTACAAGAAGAGGGCAATCATTCAAAGACACCTCCCGATTAACCTCCGACTCAAGGTCATTAACCGATACAGCAAAGAGCTGACAACCCTGACGAAAACACCTTTTTAACTGCATAGCTGAAATCATTCTCAAAGAGACAAGCCTCTGAACACCCACAATTTCCACCTCTTTACCAAAATCATCCACACACCGCACTGCCTTATGGCGGCAATCAATCAAAGCACGATGTGAGCTTAGCCAATCCATGCCCAAGACTACATCATAAGAACCAAGTGGAAGAATTCTGAGATCCACCTTAGTTGACATGGCCCCTAACTCTAACCTACAACCTTGCACAAGCTTCTCAACCACAACCTTAGATCCTGAAGCTAACTCAACTTGCCACTTTTCGCTTTGCCTTATTGCCCCCAGTTTACATCGCTCAACAACTAAAGGAGAGATAAAAGAATCAGATGCACCAGAATCAAAAAGTACTGAAATGTTAAACTTATGTAATGAAACTATAGTTTCAATGACCGTGCTCTGATGATCCGCCTGCCGATTATCCACTGTTGCGAAGACTCGGTGAGATCTCCCTGCGTCTCCCACTTTCGGCTCGGACATAGCTGGTTTCTGACTAAACTCTGAAGCATTCTTTTGAGGACACATCCTAGCAATATGCCCTTGTTGCCCACACGAGAAACATCCAAAACCTCAACCAAAATCTCTTCCCCCGGATGGAGCATTCGATTGCTGGAAACTCCCTCAACTAGGTGCAGACTAAAAACTCAGTGCAGGCTGTCCTGAATTTGTACGGTTCTGGTTCTGATCCTTGCGAAACTGAAATTGACCACCTTGCTGGGAAGTAGCATTCTTGTGCTTCGCTTGAGACTGCTACTGCTGACCCCCTCTCGAAGGCCCAAAACAACTTTTAGAAGGTCCTGCTGACTAAGTCTAACCCCCTTGCGAAACAGCTCTAGTAGCGGGCACACTACCAATCTGTACTCCTACATGACCACCCAAAGCCATGGCCAAGTTTTCCTCTACTAGACGAGCCTTCTCGACAGCAACTTCCATGGTCTTAGGTTCGAAGACCCTTACACCACCACTGATGCGTGCATTCAAACCTCAAACAAAGTGCTGAACCAACATCCCTTCATCATGGCTAATACCTGCATACTACTTTAGCTCATAGAAGCGACGTTCATACTGCTCCACTGACATTGCCATTTGCTTAAGATCGTGAAATTCATCTGCCCTGCGCTGCCTCCAATGATCTAAGAGGAAGCGAGCCCTGAACCTTTCTAAGAAAAATTCCCAAGTGACCATACTAATATCCATATGCAACTTTTGTTCCTCAAGCTTCCACCAAGTGGACGCAAAACCCCGCAAGTGCATAAAAGCACATCGAGCCTTGGTATTACTACCGTAGGGGTGCATTACGAAGCATCGGCCCAAATCAATTAACTAGGTCTCAGCTTCCAACTCTCCTCCAGAGCCATCGAAGGTAGGTGGATGAGTTCTCATTAAATCCCTCATATGACCAGCTAATAAAGCATCCTGATCAACTGAAGCTCCCCTGTGCCTCGGAGACCTTTCTCTTTCCCTCTCAACCAGCTGATCCCCATTAGGTCTAGGACCCAATCTATCAAGAAGCTCACCCAACAGATGCTGCAACTGTCCATCCAACCCCGGCTGTTCCGGATTCGGTCCACCATCCGACAGATTGTTCTGAGAATTCTGTTGCTCCTCAGACTCAGGACCGTGAGAACTTGGCGGTGAAGGATTCAGTTGATTGGCCCCACGGCCACCACCTCGGCCTCTTCCTCGGCCTCTACCTCTACCTCTACCTCTGCCTCTAGGCATGCTTCTGCACAGCAAGACAAAGATACACATGAGCTCAAGAGCCAACACGCAAAGGTTACCTAGTGGACATAACTACCCAGAGACCCCAGCATGTGCAACCTTGGCTCTGATACCAAGTTGTAACGCCTGCCGTGCAAGCCCCAAAGAACAAACAACAAAAGAACACAAATATTTTTTTTATTTTTTATTTTTAAAAGAAAGATAAATAATCATCATACCAATATTAAATGATCATATACATACTCATATACTTCATACAAACAACATAATCAACCATGTCCTTTGGGGCCCCACGAGGTTACATCAAAAAATAAACATTACTAAACATCATCTCATAAGATATCAAACAAGAAACTATAAATGACAACATTATATAAATACATACATAAATTCTATCACAAGATAACCCCATGAGACATTTCATAACCCACTTAAAATTACAAAGTAGATAATTACATTACATCATCTTTCAAATGTTACATCGTCCATAAAGTTACATCATGAATCCCAAACATGTGGGATGAATACAATATACAAGTTTATCAAAATACAAGGAGATCAACTGGAATAAATCTTCAACTGGATATAACTGAAGCCACGAACGCTGATGGGGAACCCAATGGTGTGCGGAGCACGTTCCACCCGACCACCCCCGTGCTAAGAGGTGACAGAGAAGTAACTCCGACCAAGAAGGACAACAAAAAGTACAACCATACAAAAAGTACCAACATAGATCCATCTCACAATACACCAATTAAAATGAGCAACCAATAACACCATATCACAATGTCATAAAGATGCAAGATTGTAAATAAAATATAAATGAGATCATACAACGCATGCTAAAGAGGTATCAAAACAATAATCTTAAATCAATTTAAATCAATTCAAACAACAATCTAAATCAACTCCCATAACCCACTTCCAGAGGAACATAATAACACAAACACATGGGCAACTAGGGGAGAGTGTCATCGCATAGTCCTACATGGGCTGTCCTGTGCTCTTCCTCCCAACTGGAGGCGCCGATCCCATCTATGGTTGTCCTATGCTCTTCCTCCCAATTGGAGGTGCCGGTCCATAGGGTGACTCATGCGGAGCCGTAGACCTCTCGTGAGGACGAGGTCATGACCTTGCCAACCACAGCCTTCTCAGCCTTCCATTAGTCTGCGGTAGCACTAATGAAGACGAGGCATCCATTTTAAAATCTTGCAATGATATTACTACCCAACCCACCTAAGTTAATTATTAGGTTTTCACTTATTTACTAACTCACTCGTGGGTTATCCTGAGCTCTTCCCCTTAAACGGGGTGCCGGCCCCCACGAGGAGCCACTCTCCCTAGAGACCCACCAAAAATAGGGGTTGTACCATGCCAATCATAATCATCAAAGTATGACAACAAAAGCAATACACGAGGCATAAACCATCTCGCAAATAAAAATACCATAACAAAATCTCATAATTCGGTACACCCCATTAATAAAACATAACTCATCAGAAATCAAGGTGAAAAAGTATAAACTCAGCAAAAAACATCATCCTCTGGAAGACTAAAGTGTTGACACAAACGGGTTCCCACATCAAGAAATTAACAGTGTCCCAAACCCAACAATGCAACAAGATTAAATTTCAAGAATAAATAATTAAAAGAGATAACCTATTTAATTCCAAAGTAGATTACAAAATAAATTCCATTCCTAAAATGCAATCATACTAAAACCAGAATTAATAAACAATGTTGTTTTACCCACAATATCCTTTCCAAGTTGTAAATTCAATAAAACAGATTTCTTTCTAATTTACTAATATTTTCATTGTAAAAATTTCTGCTTTATTATTAAATAGAAAAGAAACAGAATCTAACTGTGAATATCTATTTTCTAGATAACAGATAAATTACAGAAAAATATAATTTTAATCAGAACATAACAGAATATATTTATACATTTTAACTAACAGTTGAATTAACAGAATATCTATTAAACAGAAATAAAACAGTATATATACATATATATATATATATATATATATATATATTCTTCTTAAATAACAGTGAAATTAATTAAATAATATTGCAACCAGAATAAATAAATTAATCTATATATATATATATATATAAATATATATCTACAACATATATATATATATACATATATATACATATATATATATATCCAAATAAAAATCCGCACAGAATTTTAATATATAAAAATCGCATATTAAAAATTATATTCACAAACATTAAAATTTAAATGGGGATTTAATCCCAACAAATGCATAGAGGACCGGACCCCGCCGGCCGTGGGCAGTCTACGGACTGCACACGGTAGTCCGAAGGATTGTCGTGGACAGTCCAGACTGTCCACGGTACCGACGGTACCGACGGCCGATGATGGCAGTGTGGTGGTTACGGCCGAAGCCGTCCCCCACACAGCCATAAAATACATAACATAAATTCAATACAGAATTTCGCGCATAGAGCGATGGAAGAAATAACGTAGGTTTCTAAGAATTTCGAATTTCCATTCAAATTTCATTCGATTAAAAATATATATATATATATATATATATATTATGTATATGTATATATATATATAAATATATGTATATATATTTACAGAGATTCGAATATTACAGTAACAGAGAATTACTATACACATGCAATTCACTGTGCATGTTTGAAATAAAATGTTTTATAAAGAAATATATATATGAACCAGTAATCCGAGGAAAGGTAATTGTTTTCAAAACAATAACAAAATTTTTAAAACAAAATGAAATAACAGAATGTTGTTTAATTCCCAGATTGCAATAAAAACCCCTCTTTTTTTAAAATAAACAGCCACAACCCAGAAACCCCAGAGATTTCATCAATCAAATAACAATCCCCAATTTTCTTTGATTAAACTGTAACCCCAATAAATTTTCTTCCTATCATTATCTAATTTTCAACCCTAAATATAAATTTCATTTACAAACACAAATTCCTATTTAATAGAAGATAAATAAATTAAAAGAAGGAACCTGGCGTCCTTCGCTTGCAGAAGATTGAAGAAGCTTTGATCCTCTTGTTGCACTACTTCCTTTGCTGCAAATCTTCCAGCAACGGATCCAAACCTTCCTTCCTCTGCACCAATTTCTCCAAAAACAGAAAAGAACTAAGGGCAGAAAAATGATTGAAGATAAAATTTCTCCAGCATTCCAAAAACCATCCCCTCAAACAAAGAAACCTCCTCTTAAAATCCATTCCCATGAATCCCTTCAATTTCCTCTTCCCGTGAATACCAGAGGACACATTTCAAGAAATAAAACCAAATAATATTCATTGATGCTTTTCCCATAATACATTTTCATTTTCATGCATTTAATTAAAACTAAATAAATTTTAAATCCACAACATGAACAAATATATAAATATTCATCATCTCCACAATTCTTTATTAAATAATTACTTATTAAAATCAACCATTGAGAGACTCAAAATAAAAGTAATATTTTTATTATTACCAATATTTATTTATTGCCATATTTAATTATTATTTTATGTTTTTATTTTATTAATTACTCAATTATTTAATTTACCACATAAGACCATTCACCACTTTAGACAAATCATAAAATCATACAAAGACCAATGTAACTACACAATTGAATGTGACCAATATGCACAAATCATGAAGATACAAGACTGTTGACACCTTGGTATGGATTTACTTTTCATGTCACCTCAAATATTCAACTTCCTACCATTGGTTGGTTCAATGCTCGAGACCTACCGAAATAGGTGGATTCTTATGCAAAGCCTGCATCCACAAGGTGATATACAATATACATAAAATCAAAGCATTGTGAGGAGGATTCACAGCGTAGCAGGGCGCTCGTGAACGAGTGATGCTACCTATCCCCTCACCAAAACATATCATCATATAAAGCATTATAATTTTACACCACATCATAAATTACTATTCTATAGTCTACTGCATTCCAAATAACTCCATCAAATGATCATAATAAAATGTCGTCACAATATCCATGGCATCATGAGAGTATAGTAATAGTCTAAGCTACCACACATAATAGCAACAGTATCAACCAAAATCACAATGTGCCAAACAAAACCACAATGAATGTCAAAATCAAATAGTAGCATGAGGGGTATTACAAAAGATATCTTGTCTATTGTTGTCCACACTTGTACATTAGGATCAAAAATTTGTACATCCCTAAGATACCCATAGACCACCAAAAAAAATCCTTGAATGAAACCACAATGACAATCACCACGCACCCTTCTATTCATGGGAGGAAGAACCTCCCACTTATTTTCCTCTATATTGTAAATTGTTGCTTGGCATAGATCATTTGTATGGCTATGAAAACATCCAGTAATATAAATTAGGTCTTTCTCAAAGTCTACCACATAGGAGAAATTAAGATGTCCATGAGGAATATCGCCACCACATGTCCATTTACCTACATTAGTTAGAACAAAGATCTCTTCAAATTATATTCTTAAAACTTATAAATAGAAAGGTTTGAAAATTATTTATTATTTAGATAAAATATACTTCAACATACTCATTTAAAGATGGTAAGGGAATACCAGAATGAAAATCATAGATAAATATAGTTTCATGGGCGTAGTAGTTGTCATCTAAATGAAACCTTATGATAATAAATTTGGGATAGACTAGAATAAAGTAAGAGTAATATGAAAACTCTAACATTTGATTCGGAATGGGAATGAATGTTTCATATGAGTTTTGGAGAGGGTCATAAATAACTGATCTCCATCCATCTTTCTTTAGATTCTCAATTATTGCAACAAAGTCCTGGCACATACCAAACCTCTTTCTATGTTGATAGAACAATGAACTATTTATAATATTTTTCCATTTTTTACAAATAGTTCCAATCTTGTATTGTGATGTCAATGGCACCCTTTGTAAGCATTCTCTACTAAGATCATTTGGAAGACCAAGAATGATTGCCATTACCACTCTCCTTCCTCTATTGCTCTTATAAGACTAAGTATAAAATAAACAAAATATTAAAAAAAAAATTGTATATTAAATAGAAGAAAATGAAAAAAAAATAATAGAAGAATATCAAGAATCTAATATATATCAATACTAGCACAACAAAACAATATCCAAATATATATATAATTAAATACTTAAACATTAAAATTATATCATTATACTATGTTATCATATGAAAAAATATTATAATATATATTTTGATTAGCATATAAAAATCTAAATTTTAAAAGGAATGAAGGATGTGAGAGCTTGTCAATTAGAAGGGAAAAATGAAGAATAAATGAGTTGTAAACTAAGTACAAGCTTCTAAGTCACTAATTTTTTTTTTTAAGGTATTTTTTCTTCAAATCTAAAGGAAATAATGGTCACCATACCCCCTATGTAATATTTTTTTTATTTTTTAAAAATATTATTTTTTATTTAAAAATAAATTAATGGCAAAGTGGTTTATAGCTTACCACAATTTGCTTGCTATCACTATGACAATGCAACCATAATGTGGCTTGGCTCTATGATTGCCAAGGTTTTAATGCTTTTGCATTATTATTTTAATTTCATTTAAACAAATATATATAGTATTAAATAATATAATATATTAAAATAATATATTTTTAATATTTATTTTATATATAATTCTATTAGTATAATAATGTATGTTATATTAATATTAATTTTCAATATATATTTATACATTTTTAAGTTTTTAAATGTGTATTTATTAATTTGTGAGTTATTTTTTAGATAAAAGGAATGATTATAAACTATAAATTAGAAAAAAATGTATATGTAATTTTGTAATATATAATTTTTTAAAATATTATTATAATTATAGTTTATTATATATTTTAGATTATTATTTTTATTTTATTTTTTAATAATAAGAAGCTATTTGTAATTATTTTTTTCTTTTTAAATCTCTAATTTCTGGTTTATGTTGCTTAATTGGTAAATATAATTTTATTTTAAGTTCATAAATTATTTAATTATCAAATAAGAAACATATGAATAAAATAATTAATAGATGCATATGAACCATCACACAAAAAAAAATAAAAAAAACATAGATTTAATGTAGGGAAAATCTTAACGTAAAACAACTCACAAAAGTTATCATATATAAGAAAACTTACATAAATGTTTATAAAAATAAATAATAAATCTTTGGATTAATCCCTTTCTCTTATCTTCCAAATGGTCTTTGAATCCTCTCTCTCAATGATAATTAACTATTTCAATCCTCAATGAAACATTACATGTTTGAATCCCCTTAAATATGTAGAAATAAAGTGAGCAATAAGCATATAGAAAGTTATCACACCTTTTCAAAATACAACATTAATATTAGTTAATAATTTAATAAATGTTTCCATATTAATTAAATTATTAACAAATTAAATATTTATCTAAGTATACTTAAAAACATATATATAATATAAGATTTTTATTCCTTGAATTGTAATATTATAAATATTTTAAAGGCTATTAGTCCCTTAATAACACTATATTCTAACAAATTCACTAGTTACAAATGAAATATATCTAATTATTAATGATTAAGACATACAAATTATCATTATTTATTAAATAGATTGGACTTAATTTTTGAAGACATTTTCCCCATAACAGTGAATGTTAAAATATGAACTATTTTTCTAGATTTTTTGGACTATTATCTATTTACTTTATGAAGGTAATTTATTTGCTCAACATTATGTTTATATTATATATAATGGTTTTTTTTACTTAATGTAAGTTTCTGCCTAGATTTTTTTACTTAATTTTCATTATAATGGAAACATTTTTTTTATTTGAGAAAATTAAGAAAATTAAACATTTTTTTCTTCTTTGGAATGGATGAATTTAGAAATTTATCAACACAAAAAGTATATATATTCACATTTTGAATAAAGCCAGAGAAGAGTTTAGAGTTGTTTATTTAAAAACAATATTTTACAGTTAAAAATAAAAGTTTAAATTGAAAATATAAAATATTATTTAAAAATAGTTTAAATTTATGAAATGATAATAATGTATTTTATTATAATTGTTAATAATTAAATATATTTTAATATATTATACAATAAATTATAATATAATTTAATTATTAATACATATGTAATAATATTTTGACAAAAATACATGAAAAATATTACAATTTAGGTTTTATTTTATTTCTATTTTTATTATCCTCAAAAAAAAATTAATTAAAACTAAAATAAAGATTATAATTAAAAATTAAGTTTACATTATGTTTATTATTACAATTATAATTTTGAAATGTGATCATTAGATGTCGCAGTTTGCATGGTAGTAGACCACTTTTCCATGCTCCTGGGGGTTGATTGCTAGTGTGGGGGGTGGCGTTTTGTGCTTGGAGAGGGGTCTTTTTTGCGTAAGTGGGTTTGGATTTTGTTTTTCTTCTATTTTCTTTATGTTTGTTGCTTGTTTGAGGATTGATTAAGGGTTGTGGGGAGGCATAAGGAGTTTTTTGGTATTTTCTTTTGGCTATGGATTAAAGTGAAGCATTTGGATACAATCCCACAATGGATTTTCGTGTGTCTTTAGGTGCAAAGTCACCATCTCCTTCAAAGAGGGTTGTTGATAATTTTTTGTTGTTTAATGACCCAGGGGTGGGAGGGTTTACTCTATTTGGGGGCCCTCAAATCTCGAAAATCAACAGATGCTTGAAGAGGAGCAAAGATAGGCATGTTCTAGTGATTCAACCAGAATCAATTGTTGAGGATGTTGAGTATCTTTTAAATCATTCCCTATTATGCAAATTCATGGGGATGCATGTCTCACTACTATTCTTGGAGTTGTGGGTGCAGCAAACTTGGGCTTTGAAGGGTGAAATGGAAGTGATGTTGGGAAATAGCTATTTCACATGTGGTCATTTTCAACTACATGGTGGATTGCAACAAAGTTTTTGAAGGTGGGCCCTATTTTCACAACCAGATTGGTTTACTTATCAAGCCCTCGCACAATGGTTTTAACTCATCAAAGGAGCTCTCGAATTGTGTTCCTGTGTGGGTGTGCCTCCCTTGGTTCCCAATTGAGTATTGACATAATGACATCCTACAAATGGTTTATCTGCTTTTGGGGAAGCTGGTGGGTCCTTCTCAATAAACACAAGATAGAAAGGTAATGGATTTTTCTCGTATTTTTGGTGATATTTATTTGAGTAACCCTCTTCTAGACTCTTTGAAAATTCATGTGGGTACGTCTTCTTAGATGCAACGGCTAGATTATGAGACTCTTCCTTTTTGTTGCTAGTTGTGCCATGAATATGGTCATTTGCAACAAAGATGTCCTAGGTCAAAATATTCTAAGGATTTTCCTTCTTAGCCTCCTCGTAATCCCCCTAAGGTTGAAAAAGGCAAGGCTCCTATTCTTGGTGATGTTGCAGATAATGAGGGTTTCAATCCTATTAAGCCCCACAACAGGAATCATGGATAGAAGAGGACTTTTAAGGAGTGGAAATATTTGGGACACTTTTAATAGGTTTGATGTGTTGGATGATCTTAGCCAGTAGGAGGTGAATCTGGGTATGATGGCTCTAGATCAAGGTGTCTTGGAGGTGGTTCAAGAGGGAAATATTTCTGACAAGCTTTAGAATACAGAGGATAGCATGGTGTATTCCAAATGGATACTAATCTTAGTCTAATGGTTCTAATAGTTCCTGAGGCCCTTGTTTCTATGGAAAAGTTAGGGGGGGAGAACTCTCTTCCATTAGTGAAGGTGGGGTCCAACTCGGATAAAGGAAGCAAGGCTTCTCCTTCTTTGGGGCTTCACCAAAAAATATTAAGAAAGGGGCTCCTGAAAAGGCTTCCAAGGTAGGGAGAAAGAAGGACTTGGAGAAAATTAAGATGATGGGGGAGACTTTGGTGGAGTCAAGATCTGTTAAGACTCTTGATTCACACTTTTCCAACCCTCTAAAATGATTACCCTCTCATGGAATGTAAGGGGATTGAATAGTGGTCCTCAACAAAAAGTTGTTCGTGACTTGGTGAGAAATCATTCTCCTTATGTGATTTTCATATAGGAGACTAAGTTGTCTGTAGAGAATATGTGTGGTTTGGTGCCTAAACTTTGGGGGTGTGATCAATGCTAGTGCATTGGTGCACAAGGTAATGTTGGAGGTTTGGCTTGTTTATGGAATCCATTGAATATTTTCCCTCTTTGGTGGATGTCTTGTAAGTCTTCTATTATTGTGGTTCCTTCGAGCCTTGAAATTGGAGAAACTATTCTTCTTTCCAATATCTATTCCCCTACTGATTTTCCTGGTAAGCAGCACCTATGGTCTCACATCCGATTTATTCGGAGTTTGGCTCCTCTTTATCCCTAGGTTATTGCAAGTGATTTCAATGCTATTATTGATATGGAAGAAAACAGGGGAGGAATTTTGAGGTTGGAGCCTTCCTCTTTTCTTCTTTGTGATAATATTTTTTCCTTGAATCTTATTGGCATTAAGCCTAGTAATGGTCAGTTTACTTGGAACAATAGGAGAGTTAGGGAGGATTGTAGTGTTGAAAGGCTTGATAGGTTCTTGGTTTCCTATTTCTATATTAGTGGATATTGGTCTATTTGTTTTGAGATTCTAAACTAGAGGGGTTTGGACCCATTTTCCTTTTAAGTTATTTGCTTTATCGACTCAAACTGCTCGATCTCCCTCTTTCAAGTTCCAACTTATGTAGCTACGAGATCCCTCTCTACAAGATTATGTTGCTAAGTGGTGGCTTTTGGGTAGACCTAGCTTTTGGGACCGCTATGTATTCTTTTGTCAAGTAGCTATAGTATGTGAAGTACCAACTCAAAAGGTGGAATAGGCAGTGTTCTGGAAACATCTTCCATGCTAAGGTTGTTGCTCATACTGGTTTGGATGCTATTACCCATGAGATTAAGGAGTTTTCCTTTCTGAGGGCTCTCTCAAGGAGTAGGCAAGGGCTTTGAAGGAACTGGAGGAGTGTGAGTTATGTGAGGAGATTTACTAGAAATAGAAGGCTCAGGTTGAATGGTTGCATTAGGGGGACAAAAACAATGCCTTTTTCTTCAACTCTGTGAAGGACAAGAGACATGGTAATTTGATCCCTTTTCTTGTGAATGCTAGGGTGAGAATTTTTCCTCTTTGGGGGATATTTTCAGAGAAGCTTCATAATACTTTTCCTCCTTGTTTAGGGAGGACTCTTTGGATATTTTGGCAACTGAAAATCATTTTTTGTCATGCATCCCTTTTTTAGTTTTTGTAGAAATGAATGAGCAGCTCTTGGGTTGTATTTCCTTGGAGGAATTGGAGGCCATTGTCTTTCAAATGAAGAAAGGGAAATCCCCTAGTCCTAGAAGCTTTCTGATTGAATTCTTTTAGGAATTTTGGGACATTATAAATATGGATTTATTAGAGGTGGTTTGTGAATCTTAGAGGAACAAGAAGATATTGAGTGCTATGAATTCCACTTTTCTCTTTCTCATCCCTAAAAGTAAAGGGGCGAATAGGCTGAGTTTATTTCGGCCCATTGCCCTTTGCAATGTAGTCTATAAAATTCTTTCCAAGCTAATTGCTAAGGGTTGAATCAATGGATTAGTAGGCTTATTTCAAAGGAACGGGGAGGCTTTACATGGTGGATACCTAGGAAAATATTGGATGGTGTAGTCATTCCCATTGAAACAATTCATTCCATGGAAACCTCTAAAGAAAAAGCTATGTTCATCAAGTTGGATATGGCAAAGGCAACTCCTTTTTGCATAAAGTGCTTATTACTTTGGTTTTACTGAAGAGTAGGTTATGTGGGTTATGGGTTGCATCGCAACCACTTCTTTTTCGATTCTAATTAATGGGGAATTGTCTTCCAAGTTTGGGGCCTCTAGAGGTCTTCAGTAAGGGGATCCTCTTTCTCCTTATTCATTATTTTGGTTGAAGGTCTGGGGAGAGTTATTAAGAGTAAGATGGCACAAGGTCTTATCCAAGGTTGGGTTTGTGGTAGTGGCTTACCTCCTCGATCACACCTGCAATTTTTTATGATACTTCTTTGATGGGTGTGGCCAAGGTCAATGAGGCCACTAATTTGTGCAAGTATTGGGACATTTATCTTTCTGCTTATGGGCAGATGATTAATGAGGGTAAATCTTCCATTTTCTTCTTTAATAATTTGAGGCTCATTCAATAATGGATTGCTCACATTTTGAGGTTTTAGATTGGCTCTCTGCCTTTGATTTATCTCAACATTCCTATCTCTTCTAGTACCCTCCCTAGGGGCTCTTGGAAAAATATTTTAGACAAGTTTCATGTGAAGGTGACCCATTGGACTCACAGGTGGCTTTCTTTTGTTGGTTAGGTCCAACTTATTAAGTCGGTGATGTAGGCTCTTCCCAATTATAGGTGTATGCTCTAGGTGGCTCCCATGGATTTATTAAGTATTTAGACTCTCTAGATAGGAATTTTTTATGGGCTAGCAGCTTGTTGATATCTAAGTGGAGCCTTATGAAGTGGGATATTGTTTGTAGTATGAAGTAGTTTGATGGCCTTGGGTTGCGGCAATCCACTCTAACTGGTCTGGCATTTTCTGCCAAGCTTTACTAGAGATATGGTGTTTGGAACAGGAGCATGTCTGGGCCAAGATTATTTCTCATAAATACCTAAGTGGGATACCAAAGGAGGAGGTTCCTTAGTATCCACTTCTGGGGAAAGGTTTTTTGATTTGGGAAACGCTTAAAAAAGGTACTAAGTTGATCAAGGAGGGTTTGTTTTGGATATGTAGTAGGGAGTCTGAGGCTCTCTTCTGGTTTGACTCTTGGGATGGCTTTTCCCCTATCATGAGTAGCTATCCTAATTTGCAGGATCTTTCCCAGCACTTCTTGGAAGCCGGTTGGTCTCAAGTGGTTGATATTAAGACTTCTTATCTCTGTGGGCATGTAGAGGTGTCTAGATGGAAGGTACCTAGTGAGTGGCTTGTGGCTGGATTAGAGGAGGATCGTGCTAAGCTTCGAAATATTTTGGAAAGTAGACAATGCAACTCTCTTAGGGATAGAGATATTTTGGCTTGGAGTTTGGAGCCACGATGGCAGTGGGTATCAAGAGTTGATTGCTCAGAAGTATGGTGGGTTGGAAGTTCCTTGGTGGAAAAATGTTTGGAATAAGTTCTCTTGGCCCAAGTGTAATTGTTTCTTGTGGACCTTAGCTTGGAATAGATGTTTCAATTGGAAAAATCTTTGAAAGTGGGGATTCCAAGGCCCATCTGTTTGTGCTCTTTATGGGTGTGTAGTGAGGAGGACTCATCTCACTTGTTCTTTCATTGCCCTTTTTCTATGCTTAATTTGGTATTTTTGGAGGGGTATTTAGAGACATCCTTGTGTTCATGCCTCTTCTCTAGTTGAATTTTGGAGTAGTCTGGGGAGACCTCCAACACAAGCCTCTTTCCTCCAAATTGTGTGGTGCATCGGCCCTACTTTCATTCCTTTGGAAAATCTAGTTGGAAAGGAATCGCAAGATTTTTTAAGGGGACAAGTGATGATTCAATAGGTTTGGTAGAAAATTGTTTATATGATTTAGGAGACTGTGAATGCTAAATGTGAAGTGGCTTTTCCTTTGGAAAGAAGTGATGATGAGATTGTGAATAGATTGGGCCTTTGTGGTTTGGCCTTCAAATCCTTTTGGGTTCAAAGAGGTAGGCATGCTAAAAAGAAGGTTTAGAGGGTTGGGAGTTGGTCTCCCCCTCCGATGGATGTTTTGAATATCAACACTGATGGCTCTTCAAGGGGTAATCCTGGACCTTCTAGGATTGGTGGGGTTGGGAGACACAACTCTGGTTCCATTATTTTTCTATTTTCCATTCATAAAGGGCAGTAAAACAACTGTAATCTTATGGAGGGGTTGGGGATTCTTTGGGCTATTGAGTGTGCATGTGCTCTTGGTTGGTGCAAGATTATCTGTGAATTTGATTATAAGATCATTGTCAATTTGTTGGAGGGGCAGAATTGGAAGGGGGTGAATTAACAACTTGCTTCGGTTGTTCGACATATTTTATGACTATGTTCCATTTTGGAGGTGGTGTCTTTTACTCGCATCCCTTGAGAATGGAATAGGGTTGCTGACTGTTTGGCCAAATGGGCTTCTGAGCATGATAGTGATTGGCAAATTGAGGGATGGGAGTAGTTATCCCTAGATTATTGCCAAGTTTTAGAGAAGATTATTTCAGAGGACATGATTGGTTGATGTTGGTTGTGGTTGGATATGTTGTGGTATTGAGTCTTGGGTATGTTTGTGTTGGTTTGGTGATCCTACTTCTCATTGGGTGCCTTTATGGACCTTGATCTCTTTGTAATTGGTGATTTTCTTATATTAATAAATTTTTACCCTCTTTATTCAAAAAAAATTGCAATTATAATTATATAAATTAAATTAATTATATATATATATTATAATTTTATAATTAATGAAAGTATATTTAGTAAAATATAATAAATTTATTAGAACTAGAATTACATTTTTTATTACAATTACACTTAATTACAAATTAGAAATAAAATTTGAATTAAACCAAATGGACTTATTAACTAGATTGATTTCATAACTAAACAAAATAACTTTATTTATTTTGTGTTCTTAATAATTATTAACCACTAAAATAATGATGGATAAGATTTAAAGTAGATGAAATTCTTATAATAAAATTGGAAATGGAATCTATAACATTTAAAGTATATTTTAATTTTAAATTTTCAAATGTCAAAATTTGTTTTAAAATTAGCCCAACAAAATAAATGTGAAAATCTTATAAAGTGACCATCTACTTACTTTGTTAGCATATTTTTTCTTTATGTTTTTAACTAATAATATTTTAAAATTAATTACAATTACAATTATATTGAATTT
>VDFB02371276.1:0-45987 GCA_007258455.2 Sequoia sempervirens
TTGATCTTTTCATGATATATGCGCATCCAACACATAATGATTATTGTGTGGTCAACTTTATAGCTTGGATATTGTTTTGAAATGGTCGACATGGTGCTTGGTAATCACCTTTGTTTCGATGGACACCTTTAATTGGTCGGTATCTTCATACTTTTCAGCCAGTCAAGGTTGTGAACAACTCAATCCTTGTGGTCAACTTTATTTCAAGAGTAATTATTCTGTCGATGTCTTTGATTTCTCTTGGACCTCAAAATGATATTATTCTCATATTACTTTCGGACTTCAAAGATTCTTTCATTTTGTTGAGTCATTCAAATGATGAGAAATGAAAATGGTTAGAATTAGATTCGTTGTTTGACTCTTCTATCTTTGAAATGATTATGGAACCCTAGTTTTGGCACCGCCATGAAGATATTCTACTGTTGATGGTTGCAACGTGTTTACTAGATGCATTAAGAGGAATCATTTCACGTGTTTCTGGTTGGAATCATGGCATATTTTGAAATAAAACGTGGACAACTTCAACTGGTATTTGTTTTTTTGTTCCTTCTTTCAGCTCATTCAGGTAACACTCTTTATTATGATAGTTGGCTCATTTTCTTCATCACGTGGCTGAAGATATTTATGCATGAAATGGTTTTGAGTGGGTATTTTAGGAATGTATTGCTACAGTAAGCTGCCTTATTCGAATGATTCTTGGACAGCTTGGTTATGACCTCATAGACATTTCTCTTATTTCTCTTAAATGATTTCAAAGATCTTTGGTATAAGGGTTTGTTTATTTCAATACGTGGGTATTGAGATTCCATTAGTTATATTGCAGATTTAGCATTTTTTGTTCATGGGTTATCATGATCTTCAAATTACCAGTAGTTACTTAGCAGATTTTATTATTTTTGATCAAGGGTTTTTAGAAAATGAAGTTTATTTGGCTGCTTTTAAGGGAATCATATTGAAAGAATGATTACATTCCTCAAACGTTTTATGGCACTTAAATGTATTTTTAGATTATGGGTATTCAGAATTTTTGAAGTTTAATAACAGGGATTTTCTGAAATAAACAAGTAAGCTTGTGGGTTATCAATATTTTTGTTTCAAAATGATATTATTTGTAGTATTCAGGGTTTTTCCAAAACATATGCAAAAATGATAAAGTTTCCTGATCTACACTTGTCAAAGCTTTATTGATTTAGTCATACTCTTGACTGCCTTATTATTTGAGCATTTTTCTCTTCAGTCAATCATTTTTTGGCATTCCTTACTCTTGATTTTCTGTCACTAAATCAATCAAGAGGAAGTTACGTTGCTGCTGTCCTTGACATTTGAAGTTTCTTGAAGACTTGATACCTAAAACAAGATGTATAAATATAAAACAGAAAAACTATTTTCTATTCTGGCACTTCTATTGTAATTTTGAGATTATCTAGATATTATGAAAGAAATTGTAAACTCTACATAAGCATATGTATTCAAAAGGTAGAGAGATTGTAAACCTCTTCTCTATGTAATATTTTAGGGATTCAATTTGTGAATCCTTAGGGTATTCTGTAGATGAGAGTGCAAACATGTTTATGCTTTATTGAAAATAGAGTAATCCTCTGAGCTATCATTATTGTTCGAAAAACATAAGTTGAAGGGTTTGTACTCCCTGAGATAGATGTCTCAAAAATGAGGGGTTGGTGCTCCTTGAGTGGGTGCTCTAAAAATTTCCTATAAGGAATTGTGAATAGTGGTTTTTTTATTAAGCCTACAAGGCACTTGGAGTGGTTTTTCTTCCCTGATTCAGGGTTTTCCGCTTGGCAAAAATCTCTTGTGTATCTTTTTTTTTGTGTGATGGCTCTTCTATTTCATGCTGATGTTTTGTTTATTTAAATTCTCAATTGTGCATGCAAAATATTACATTCATTACATGAATGACTTAATCTTTATATTGAGATCAAAGTATAAATATGTTTAAACTGTCATTTTGAGCAACGAATATCATTTTGGATTCACACTGATTCACCCCCCCCCCCTCTCAGTGTCTCTTTTAACTCCAACTATTGGTATCAGAGCGTAGGGTCCTCTAATAGGTTTGTATCACCTTGGATTGGTCTTGGTCTTGGAGTTTTTTTTTTAATGGCACATTCTCAAGACGGTGCCTCTGTAACCAAAGCTCTGTTATTTGATGGAACAGATTATGTGTTCTGGAAAATCAGAATGGAAGCTTTTCTTATTTCTTTTGATGTTGATGTTTGGAGCATGGTTATAACTGCTTACAATGTACCAGCTTCTATTCCCATTGATCCTGCTGATAAAAAGAGGTATGAAACAAATGCCAGAGCTAAGCATGCCATCTTGTGTGGGTTAACTAAAGATGTGTTCATTAAATTCATGCATTGCAAATCTACTCATGATATCTGGGAGAAACTTGAAACTATATATCAAGGGAATGAGAAAGTCAAATTGTCAAAAATCATTACACTCAAACATCAGTTTGAGGAGATGAAAATGAGGGATGATGAAAAAATTGTTGAATATTTTCTTAGAGTTGATGAAGTTGTCAATGCTATGAAAGGTTTAGGCCAAATGGTTAATGAATTTTATGTGGTCACAAAGGTTATCAGGACCTTACCATCAAAATTTGAATCTAAGGTTTCAGCCCTAGAAGAAAAGAAACACTTTGATTAGCTTACCTTAGACAGCCTGTAAGGAATACTTACTGCCTATGAAATGAGAACCAGCAAAAACAATTCAACTGGAAAAGAAACTGCCTTTAACACTGAAAAGAAAGAAAAGGTCGAAGTTAGTGAATCAGAGTTGTCTAATTCTAAAGAATCCAATTTTGTTAGAAAACTCAAGAAGGGTTCAGGAAGATACAAGGGAAAACTTCCCTTTAAATGTTTCAACTACGGAAAAATAGGTCACTTTGCTACAAAGTGTCCCTATGATGATCAAATATATGACAACGAGACAACTGAAAAACAACCTAAGAAGAAGGTTTTCAAACCTAAACGAAACTTTAATTTCAAAAAGAAGAAAAGTCTATTTAGTAAGGATGAATCTGACATTGAATCTGAAGATTCATCAGCTGAAGAAGATGAAACTTTGTTCATGGCTGAAATCACTCAGCAAAATGATTCTAATGCTATTCATATTGAAGAAGGTGTTGTAGACCTTGAAAGTGAACTGAAATGTGCTTTACAAGAGGTCAGAAAACTCAAAAAACAAGTTCTTGCACAACATAAACCAGATCAAGTTGTGGTCTCTCTGAAAACTCAGCTTGAAGAAGCCAAAAGAGTTGAAGACTGTCTTTGAGAGACTGTAAGCTGCAAGGATCAGGAAATTCAAAAACTAGAACAAGAAGTTGTTCGGCTTAAGAAGGAAATTGAAAAATATGAAAGCACTCTAAAACTGAATGAAGGAAATTGAAAAATATGAAAGCACTCTAAAACTGAATGAGATGTTAAGTAAGCAGAAAATTCATAATGATAAAACTGGTATCGGTTTTGAAAAGGGTGAGTGTTCAAGTGACAATGTAAAACAAAACCCCTCTTCTGAAGTCAAACGCCCAAATCACTCTGACTAACACCAAAAGATCACTAGTCGATTTAGAAGTCGAGGAACCCTCTTCTGATAGTCTTTCTTCTATGGTTATTGTTTTTTCTGCAACAGATTCGGCCATAAGGTGAGCACTTGCAGATTTATGAATTCTAGAACACCCAGGTTTGGTCTTAGACAAGATTATGGTTTTGTTAGTCAAATCAGATGCTTTAAATGTAATGCTTTGGGACATTCTGTCAAACAGTGCAGAACAGATCTGCAATCTAAACAACAGAAATTTAAAAAGGTTTGGAAACCTAAGTCTGTCAACAATATTGAGCAATCTATGTTTATTCAAACTGCTTTTCATTCCAAGAAAAAGGACTTATGGGTCCTGGACAGTGGATGTTCGAACCATATGACTGGCGACAAAGGTAAATTTATAAATCTTGAAGATTATGTAGGTGGGTATGTTAAGTTTGGTGATAACTCTGGTATTCAAATAAAAGGTAAGGGTTCACTTTTTTTGAATGAGGACACTCCTATCTACAATGTGTACTGTGTGGAAGGTCTCAAGCACAATCTATTAAGCGTTAGTCAAATATGTGATAGTGCTTATCATGTTCTTTTCACTTCACAGGGATGTGAGATTAAGAACAAGCTTGGAAAGGCTGTTGCAGCTGGAAGGAGGACAAAAGGAAATGTGTACAATCTTCTCGACACATCAAGCAATGACAATAATCAAGGTATGTGTTTAATGGACCAAATTGAAGAGAGCTGGTTATGGCATAAAAGGCTAGGACACATAAATTTTAAGTAGGTTAGAATTAGTAAAATCAGAATGTTAAGTTTACCAGGAGTTCTTGTAGGCACAGAGCCTACTGTGTGCAAAGTGCGCTTAGAAATTAGTAAAACAGAAAACTAAAATGGAGTTTAAAACCAAAGGAGAATGTGACCAACCAGAACTAGGTCTATTAATGGTGAAAGGTACTTTATGCTATTTGTGGATGATTATACAAGAATGGTTTGGGTCACTTTTCTTAAGCACAAATCAGAAGCCTTTGAAAGGTTTAGAATCTTTCATAAATTGGTTGAGAAAGAATCAGATTTGAAACTTAAATGTTTGCGATCTGACAAAGGAGGTGAGTTCACCTCTCAAGAATTTATAGATTATTGTGAACAACACGACATTAAAAGACAGTATGCTACAACTAAAACACCTCAAAAAAATGGGGTTGTTGAACGTAAGAATAGAACTGTAAAAGAAATGGCTAGAACCATGCTTGATGAAGCTAAATTGTCTGACATTTACTGGAAAGAAGTTGTTCATACAGCTGTTTACATTTTGAATAGAGTGCAGCTTAGGGTGAAGTCTAAACACACTCCGTATGAATTATGGTATGGAAGAACTGCTTCTGTCAAATACTTTAAAATTTTTGGAAGTAAATGTTTTATTAAGAAGGATGATGATAACCTTGGCAGCTTTCAATCAAAGTCTGATGAAGGTATCTTTTTGGGATATTCAACTCACAGCAAAGCTTATAAATGTCTTAACATAAGGCTTAACAAGATTGTTGAAGCTGTGAATGTTAAATTTGATGAAAGTTTGCATTTAGATGCTGATACATTGCAAGATAATGAGGAAGATATTCTTGAAACTGAATCCAATCCAGAAGAAGCTGAAACAGCAAAGCCTATTGCTGAATCAGCAAACCCTAAAAATGAAAATGCAAGTCTTGAAAAGGTTGCATCAAAAGCTCCTTCGAAGACTGTAGCTAAATATCATCCCAAATATCAGATTATTAGGGATAAGAATGCAGGAGTTCAAACCAGAAGAAGGGCTACATAATTTGATGAAAAGGCACAAATTGCTTTCTGTTTAGTTACTCAGTTTGAGCCTAAAATTTTTAATGAAGCTCTCACAGATTTATGTTGGGTTAATGCTATGCAGGAAGAAATTGATCAAATTCAGAAAAATCAGACTTGGGAGTTAGTCCCAAGACCAGATGACAAGATTGTTCAGAAGGTAAATGGATTTACAGATTAATATGCAAAGCTGGGCTTAACAAGATTGCTGTGAATGTTAAATTCGATGCTGATGCAAATAATGCAAACTTGAAGAAGCTGTTTGCAATCAGGCAAGATTGCTCAGCAAGACTGTAGGATCAGGAGTTCAAACCAGAAGAAGGGCTACAGAATTTGATGGCACAAATTGCTTTATGTTTAGTTACTCAGTTTGAGCCTAAAATTTTTAATGAAGCTCTCACAGATTTATGTTGGGTTAATGCTATGCAGGAAGAAATTGATCAAATTCAGAAAAATCAGACTTGGGAGTTAGTCCCAAGACCAGATGACAAGAATGTCATTAGAGGTAAATGGATTTACAGAAATTTGATGAAAATGGCAATGTTATTCGCAATAAAGCAATATTTGTTTGCAAAGGCTATGCTCAGCAAGAAGGTATTGACTTTGGTGAAACCTTTGCACCTGTTGCTAGATTAGAGTCCATAAGAATATTCTTAGCTTATTATGTTTACAAAAACTTTACTGTTTATCAAATGGACGTCAAAACTGCTTTTTTGAATGGCTTTTAAGATGAAGAGGTATATGTTGAACAACCTGAAGGATTTATATGCAAAGATAAGCCTAATCATGTTTGCAGGTTGAAAAAGGCTCTCTATGGCTTAAAACAAGCTCCTAGAGCTTGGTACTCAAGGCTGGACAGTCATTTAATTTCTAATGGCTTTGTTAGAGGAGGTGTAGACAGTAATCTTTATGTTAAAACTGAAGGTTCTGATATTTTGGTTGTTGAAATTTATGTTGATGACACTATCTTTGGCTGCAATAATGTTACATTGAGTAAGAAGTTTTCACAGCTCATGGAATATGAGTTTGAAATGTCTATGTTAGGTGAATTAAACTTCTTTTTGGGTCTTCAAATCTCTCAATGTGAGAATGGAATATTTCTTTCTCAAACTAAATATGCTCGAGAGATGCTTAAGAAATTTAAAATGGATGAATGTCATCCAGTTAGCACTCCAATGGCTACAGGATGCAAACTTACTAAAACAGATGATTCTCCTGATTCAAATAAAATAGAATATAGATCAATGATTCGCAGTCTTTTATATTTAACTACCTCTAGACTTGACCTTATGCATGCAGTTTGCACAGTTGCACATTTTCAGGCATCACCTATAGAATCTCATGTTGCTCCTGTTAAAAGGATCTTTAAATATATTCAAGGCACTCTTGACTATGGTCTTTGGTATCCTAGGAACAATGATTTCTCTTTGATTGCATTTATTGATGTTGATTGGGCTGGTTGTCTGGATGATAGGAAAAGCACCAGTGGTGCTGCTTTCTTTCTTGGTGATCGTTTAGTGGCATGGCACAGCAAGAAACAAGAATCAATTTCTCTTTCCACTGCTGAAGCTGAATATATTGCTGCCACTTCATGCTGTACACAAGTACTGTGGATGAGTCAGACTCTTTCTAATATGGGTATTGATGTTTTTAAACATGTTACCATTCTTTGTGATAACTCTAGTGTGATAAATATTTCAAAAAATCCTATCATGCACTCTCGCACTAAACATATTGCTATCAAGTTTCACTTTCTTCGTGAAAAGGTTTTGGCAAATGAAGTCTGCCTACAGTTTGTTGGTTCACAAGATCAGGTGGCTGATATTTTTACAAAGCCCTTAGCTAAAGATTTGTTTGAGAGGTTGAGGCTTCGATTGGGAGTTATTTCTCAATCGTTAATTCACTAATTTACCATGCTTTGTGACAGGGGGAGCAAGTTCTTTGACTTATTTACTTACAGCTCTCCTCTATTCTAGATTGCTGCACTGTTACTCTTTATTTGCAGCTGGTACTCTTTATTATTCGTTGTTGGCTTCTCAGTTGTGTTTCATGGCAATGCACAGTCATCTCTTTGTTTCTTTGTCGTTGAGGCAAAAAGGGGGAGAGTCTTTTGTGTTTTGCCATCAAGGACAAAGGGGGAGTTTGTTGATTCTCAATTATGATTGTCCTTGATGACAAACTTCTCTATTGTGTCAGATGATTCTCTCAGCTTGGTTACATTCAGTTGGTCTCTAATTTGTAGTGGACAGTTTTCATTTAGGCTTTTAGTGAATAGTTTACTCTCTTGTCATACTTGGCTTCTATTTCAGTTTCAGTGCTCTATTTTTATTTTTATCTCTTGACGGTATTTCATTGGTTCAGTATTTCAATTCAAGCTGGCATCGATCTTGGTAATCTTTTTAATGATCGTCTTGGTGACCCTACCTTTGGCAAATGGTTTTATTTAATTCATAGTCTTTTGCAAGGTTACTTTTATTATACAAAATTCAATTGAGATGGAGTTTTGACCAAGGCTTGATCTATTACTGTATTTTCATCGGCCTTACATGAGTTTGTTTTCAATCAATGACAAAATGGTGAAAGGGAAACTTCATTATTTTGTGGACAGCTTAGAAAATGCTTTTGCAAGGTTGACATCTTTGGTTATGTTCTATGACCACTCTTTTATACCATCCAATACATATTGGTTATATTGATCAAACTGATCCTATTCGGCTTTTGAGTTTACATTGATCTTTTAATGATATATGTGCATCCAACACATAATGATTATTGTGTGGTCAACTTTATAGCTTGGATATTGTTTTGAAATGGTCGACATGGTGCTTGGTAATCACCTTTGTTTCGATGGACACTTTTAATTGGTCGATATCTTCATACTTTTCGAGCAATCATGGTTGTGAACAGCTCAATCCTTGTGGTCAACTTTATTTCAAGAGTAATTATTCTGTCGATATCTTTGATTTCTCTCGGACCTCAAAATGATATTATTCTCATATTACTCGGACTTCAAAGCTTCTTTCATTTTTGTTGAGTCATTCGAATGATGAGAAATGAAAAATGATTAGGGCAGATTTCGTTGTTTTGACTCTTCTAACTTCGAGATGATTATGGAACCCTAGTTTTGGCGCCGCCATCAAGATATTCTGCTATTGATGGCTGCAATGTGTTTACCAGATGCTTTAAGAGGAATCATTTCATGCGTTTCTGGCTGGAATCATGGCATATTTTGAAATAAAACGTGGACAGCTTCGACTGGTATTTGTTTCTTTGTTCTTTCTTTCAGCTCGTTCAGGTAACACTCTTTATTATGATAGCTAGCTCATTTTCTTCATCACATGGTTGAAGATATTTATGCATGAAATGGTTTTGAGTGGGTATTTTAGGAATGTATTGCTACAGTAAGCTGCCTTATTCGAATGATTCTTGGACAACTTGGTTATGACCTCATAGACATTTCTCTTATTGCTCCTAAATGATTTCAAAGATTTCTGGTATAAGGGTTTGTTTATTTCAATACGTGGGTATTGAGATTCCATTAGTTATATTGCAGATTTAGCGTTTTCTGTTCATGGGTTATCATGATCTTCGAATTACCAGCAGTTACTTAGCATATTTTATTATTTCTGATCAAGGGTTTTCAGAAAATGAAGTTTATTCGGCTGCATTTAAGGGAATCATATTGAAAGAATGATTACATTCCTCAAACGTTTTATGGCACTTAAATGTATTTTCAAATTATGGCTATTCAGATTTTTTGAAGTTTAATAACAGGGGTTTTCTGAAATAAACAAATAAGCTTGTGGTTTATCCATATTTTTGTTTCAAAATGATATTATTTGCAGTATTCAGGGTTTTGCCAAAACAGATGCAAAAATGATAAAGTTTCCTGATCTACACTTGTCAAAGCTTTATTGATTCAGTCATAATCTTGACTGCCTTATTATTCAGGCGTTTTCTCTTCAGTCAATCATTTTTCTGGCATTCTTTACTCTTGATTTTCTGTCACTAAATCAATCAAGAGGAAGTTACGTTGCTGCTCTCCTTGATTTTTGAAGTTTCTTGAAGACTTGATACCTGAAACAAGATGTATAAATATGAAACAGAAAAACTCTTTTATGTTCTGGCACTTCTATTGTAATTCTGAGAGTATCTTTATATTATGAAAGAAATTGTAAACTCTGCATAAGCATATGTATTCAAAAGGCAGAGAGATTGTAAACCTCTTCTCTATGTAATATTTTAGGGATTCAATTTGTGAATCCTTAGGGTATTCTGTAGACGAGAGAGCAGACATGTTTATGCTTTACTGAAAACAGAGTGATCCTCTGAGCTATCATTATTGTTCGAAAAACATAAGTTGAAGGGTTTCTACTCCTTGAGATAGATGTCTCAAAAATGAGGGGTTGGTGCTCCTTGAGTGGGTGCTCTAAAAATTGCCTATAAGGCATTGTGAACAGTGGTTTTTTGATTAAGCCTACAAGGCACTTGGAGTGGTTTTTCTTCCCTGATTCAGAGTTTTCCACTCGGCAAAAATCTCTTGTGTATCTTTGTTTTTGTGTGATGGCTCTTCTATTTCATGCTGTTGTTTTGTTTATTTAAATTCTCATTTGTGCATGCAAAAGATTACATTCAATACATGAATGACTTAATCTTTATATTGAGATCAAAGTATAAATATGTTTAAACTGTCATTTTGAGCAACGAATATCATTTTGGATTCACACTGATTCACCCCCCCCTCTCAGTGTCCCTTTTAACTCCAACACTATAGTCAAAAGTGTTAGCATTGCATTCAAAATCCATTTCTTGTGGATACAATCTACATAGGACAAAGACACTCTACTCAAAATGCTAAAAAAACTCTCAAAACCTAGAAAAAAAATCAATCTTGCAAACAAAAAAAAACAGCTCAAGGAAGAGTCCCATTGGGTGTGCCAAAAATGTGAGAGGTGAACAAATGAAAAATAAAAAGGAAAATAAAATGATAAAAACCAAGATTTAAGTGAAATTAAATCTCTCACCTTCTAATCGAGCTTAATAACAATTTACATTGAACAAAATGAATAAAATTATAAATGTTAAACCAATGCAAACTATCATTGTGGATGGAGTGGATGCGCACAAATGATTTGGGATGTTTATTACTTAGTGTTGCAACATCTATAGGATGGTGAAAATGGAGGATTAAACCTCAATTAATAAAAAATTAAGAGGAAATTGAACGATAAAGATTTAATTTTAGATCATGAGTTAGATCCACAAATGGTGGCTACAATGGAGAGAGGTGGCAGTCAATTTGTCAAATGGATGGATATGACAAGGTAGTCAACTCATTTGATTGGTGAGTTGATAATTACTTAATTTATTAATTAATTTGTAAATTTGAGTTAGCCAAATTGATTGACTTGTGAATGGATTTGATTACTGAGTTAACTAAATTGATTATTTAGTTAACTATTTTGATTGGATAATTAATCTATGAGTTGTTATTTAGAATTTAAATTAATTTAATTGTGGATAATTTAGATTTAAACTTGAATTAAATTAGTTAAACAATAAATATTATTTAATGAATTTACTTATGATAAAGTAACAAACACAAGATAATATTAATTATTTTAATGGATTAAAGGTGGTGAGTACAATAAATGTGGACATGAGATAGCATTAGGAAAATTAATGTATATGTGATTTCAGTGTCTACACAAGGTATTCAAAAATACTACTTGCCCTCAATATCAAAAGAAGTAGAAGGAATTAAGGAAAATTAGGTGAAGTGGAGAACATAATTTTGTCATCTATTAGATCAAGTCTGAAGTGAAGGATAAAACTAAGACTATAGATTCAACCTTATCCTCTAATTTTTCAAATTCACATATCATTTATTTTTGAACTTTATTCCAAAAATTCTCAAATTTGTAAATCTTTATAAATATTATTAATTTATTACATTTACTTTTCTAAAATAACTATTATAAATTATGAGATTCATCAATCTCAACTATTAGTTTAGATTGTTGGAGAGGCTTTATATCTCTCCTAATTTGCAACTAGTCCAAGATGCTTTTGGGAGTTGTGTAACTGCAGATTATTCTACTACACTTTCACACCATATTCCTTTCATTTGTACTACTTCTATACTGAATACTAATGGAGTGGATTATCATTTACCCTTAAAACTAAATACTTCACATTTGAAAATTCCCTCATGTATTTATGCCTTGATTGGTCTTTGGAACTCCATTCCAAAACCTAAAGATGGTGAATCCTACAAGGAGTTGTGGAATCAGGCTATTTCCCTTTATGCTAATTATCTATCTTCTTTGGCAAGAGGTTAGCTTGGCAGTGAAAAAGAAAAGAAAAATCCTAGCAAGGAAGATTAGAAAGATATAGAAAACTTTTGAATTCATATCCTTATGATATTAAGAATCAAACCTCTATAGCTGCAATTGAAACTCAAATTCATAAATTTGACATTTATAGGGGGCAAGGAGCCAAAATAAGGGCTAGATTACATTGGATCAAGGATGGTAATAGAGGCTCCAACTACTTCTTTAATTATTTAAACTACAAGCATAAAAGGGTGTGAACTTTGCTAACTAGCCTACCAGGAATCTAATGATTGAAGGAAGGCAAAACTAAAAATATGAGGAGGAATAAACTGTATTCCTCTCAAGAATGCAAAGCTATATTCAACTTGAGAATTGATAATTACAAAGGAAATGCCTTGGTTATATAGGCCAAGGGAAGAGATAGATGCAACCAGATTATGCCAAGTGTTGGCATCCTATGAGGTGTGACAACTCATGTCATTGAAGGCTCAACAACCTTATCCCTATGTAAAGTTAAGCTAGTGTGAAAAGGACTTTAGTGGATAACTAGCTAAGAATGAACTAGTTAGATAAAGTACCCCTTTCACACTAACACCCCCCCTTGAGTGCAACTTAGGGAGAAGTATACAATGTAAAGAAAATATGGGTCTCGGCTACTAGGCCTAATGAGGTACCCATGTACATAATAACCTCTCAATGATAAAGAAGGAGAAAACCCAGTGGGAAAAAACTCCTGCCCATGAGAAGGTGAATGAAGAAGGTCTAAGTGACCCCCCTAGAAGAGATGTGTCACACCCCCAAGAGAGACCGAGGATGAACATGCTTGCTCTCAGTGAAGGGTTTGGTGATTATATTTGCAACTTGATCTATTGTAGGACAATATCACAAATAAATGACCTGCTCCTAAATTAGCTCTCGAAGAAAATGTGTATGGATCTCAATGTGTTTGGTGCGTTGATGATGGATTGGGTTCTTCGAGATCTAGATGGCACTCTGGTTGTCACAATAGATGACTAATGGCTTTTGAAAGGTGATGCCAAGTTCAGTGAGGATATTCTAAAGCCAAATAGCCTTAGTGGCAGCATTGACAACCCCCCGATACTCAGCCTCAGTTGAAGAAAGAGCAATGGCATGTTGCTTCTTGCTCTACCAACAAATGGGGCCAAAACCATAGTGAAAGTTGTAGCCAAATGTGGACTTGTGATCATCAATATCACCAGCCCAGTCTGAATCCATGTAGCCAAGTAAGTCTGAACTTGTGCCTACTACACAATGAATCCCATACCGATGAGTGCCCTGGATGTAGTGCAAGATGCGTTTGGCAGCTTTCTAATGAAGCTCATGTGGTTCTATCATGGAGCACGAAACAATGCCAACTACAAAGGAAATGTCAGGGCAAGTATGAGTCAAGTAGATTAGGCTACCAACAAGTTGAAGATACAAGGTAGCATCAACTAGTGGTGTGGAACACTTCGCCTCAAGCTTAACTCCAGATAGAAAGGGAGTCGATGCAGGCTTACAATCAGCCATATGAAAATGTGACAAAAGATCAAGAGCATACTTGGGTTGTGCAAGTGAGATCCCGAAAGAGGTCTGGGTGATCTCAATCCTGAGAAAGTAGTGCAAGAGACCCAAGCTAGTCATGGAAAATTTGTCATGCAAAGCAGTATTGACAGTCGAGATGATGGTTGAAGTGCTCCCAATGATAATCAAGTCATCAACATAAAGAGCCAAGAAGAGAAGAGCGTCCTCCTATCACAAGATGTAGACATTTGAGTCAGAGTGGCATCTGGAGAACCCAATGGAGAGAAGAAAGGAGTCTATTTTGGCATACCAAGCTTGTGGAACTTGTTTGAGGCCATAGAGAGACTTCATTAGTTTGCAAACCAATGAAGAATCTTGAATGAATCCTTGTGGTTGCTCCATGTAAAGTTATTCATGTAGATCTCCATGAAGAAATGCACTCTTCACATCCATTTGATGTACAACCCAACCATGAGCTGTAGAAATAGCAAGTAGCAAGTGAATAGAGTTCATTTTGGCAACAAGGGCAAAGGTCTTAGTGTAGTCAATACCTAGTACTTGAGAGAGAAACCTTTGGCCACAAGTCATGCTTTATACTTGTCAACTGAGCCATCCGTTGCAAATTTGGTTCGATAGATCCACTTACACCGAACTAGTTTTCTTCCCTTAGGAAGTGGAACAAGATCTGGGCATGTTTTATTCTGCATTAAAGAGTTGTACTCATCCTCCATTGTGGAATCCCACTCAACAATACTAGAGGCTTCACGAAATGACTGTGGATCTGAAGTTGTGGCAATGTAGGAATGTGGAATGTTGTAATGTTGTGACCGAGTCCTCCTTGTATTTGAAGGATCCCCAACAAGGTTGCCTACATACTCAAGTGTTTGACGAGCCCAATGAGACATGGTAGGGGAAGGAGGAGGAGATTCTGAACTCTGTGAAGAGGAAGATGAAATCTCATGATCAACTTGACAACTAAAGGAAGCTTGAGGAAAATCCTTGATGTCAGAATCCTCTAAATCCACTACATGGAGGAAGGAAGAGAAGAGGATGAGCTAGAAGAGCTTTCCTCAAAATGCATACTATGCTCAATGAAGAGCTCATGTGTTGTAGGATCCATTAGCCGATATCCTTTGACACCATCAGGGTAACCAACAAAGATGCAAGGTTGACTCTGAGGTTCCAAGGCCTTGCACTTCTTTGAAGGAATATGTACCCATGCTAGGGAGCCAAAAAATCTAAAGTACCCCATAACAGGTTTCCTACCACAGCAAGCTTCAAAGGGAGTGATGCCCTTTAATGACTTATGTGGAACTTTGTTCTGGATGTGAGCAACACAGTTGATAGCTTTAGCCCAATATGCAGGTGCAAGGGAGCAAGCGTGGATCATGCAACTAGCCATCTCTTTCTAGGACCTATTTTTCCTCTCATCTACACCATTTTGTTGCGGTGTGTAGGCAACGGTATGTTGAAGATCAATCCCTTCGAGAGTACAAAATTTCTCAAATTGATGGTTCACATATTCTCTGCCATTATTAGTGTGGAGAATTTTGACACACTTTTTAGATTGCTTCTCAGCACAACCCTTAAACTCTTGAAATCTATTAAAGACTTCTGCTTTGTTTTGAAGAAAGTAGACCCATGTGTATCTGAAATAGTCATCAATGAAGGTGAGCAAATAATGAGCCTTACTGAAGGACAATGATGGAAAAGGACCTGCCAAGTCACTATGACCAATTCAAGGATTTTTTAAGCTCTCCAAGCCTTCCCTTTGTCAAAATTCTCCTCAGGATGTTTTCCCAAGGCACAACTTAAACATACACCATCTAAAAAATTGATTTGAGGAAGACTCGTGACCATATTTTGTTTGTTGAGTTGTTGAAGATAGTAGTAGTTGAGATGGCCAAATCGCTCATGCCATAGTTTTCTCACAACATTTGAATGGGTGAGCAATGCAGTTGAATGTGAATCAAGTACAAAATGAGAGAAAGCATATAGGCGAGACTCAAGATTGGCTTTACTAACTACAAGGAGTGCATTATCTTCAAGATTCCTGATGCTGACAGATTCTGAAGTGACTTCAACTTTTCTACCATTCTAAGTGATTTGGTAGATAGAGAGAAGGTTGGTTGACAGATCAGGCACGCAAAGGACATCCTCAAATGCACCATTGCTAGTATCAACTGAACCCTTCCCAATTACATTCACTGGAGAATCATCCCCAATGAGAATGTGGGGCACAAAATAAGGCTCCAACAAAGAAAACTATTCTTTCATAGAACCCATGTGATGTGATGTGCCTGAGTCAAGAATCCACTCTTTTGAAGAATTAGTAATAGCAAAAAGTGCATGTGCTTTCCCTTTACCTGATTTGGAAGGAGTAGAGGATTGTTGAGCAACAAAAGAAGGCATATTAATGTTGTTCTTTTCAAGAAGATGCTTTAACTCATCGATCTGCTTCTTATGACAAGAATGTTCCTCATGACCATGTTTCTTGCAATAGCTATAAGTTGGCTGCTCCTTTTGAAAGCTTCCCTTTGAAGAGGAGGAGTTGGAGTAAACTTTTGTTGTTGAAGATGATTGTGCTTGATCTCTTTGTGACTTCTTGAACTGTTTTTATTTGTTTTTAGGCTTCCTTGATGCTTTCTAACCCTTTGGTTGACTAGCCATCAAAACTTGTGAGTGTGAAGGCTTAAGAAGACCCATTGACAAAAGCTTACCTTGTTCTTGCATCAACATTTCAGAAAATGAAGCCAAAGAAGGTGTAGTGAATGTGGATCCCATTGTCAACCTATGAGTATGAAAGCTAGAAACAAAAGCTGCAAATTCAAGTCCAAGTTTATTTAGAGTGTTATAGACTAGTTGAATGTCTTTCTTCTCTAAGCCACATGATTTACATTGTGCTCCAAGGTCAATGACCTTTGTTACATAATCCTGGATGTTATCAAAAGACTTTAGATCAAGACCCATTAGTTCATTATCAATTTGATAATCACAAACTTCATTAGTTGTACCATAGATAGTTTTTAATTTTTCCCATGCATCATGTGAATCTTTACATGCTTCAATCTTAAACATTATATCAAGAGAAACAAAACTCCTTAGACAACCAAGAGCTTTTGTATGTTCAAACATCCAGAGTAGTTTTTCCTTATCATTTGTGGGTTCAGTTACCTTCTTCTCAACATAAGGTGTATATCCTAGTTGCATTAAGGCATTCCATGCATTTTGATGCCATGTGTTGTAGTTGTAGGGTGTAAGCAATGCAAACTTAAATGTACCCATAGTAAAGGAAAAAATAGAGCACAAAGTATGAGAGAGGTTCAAGCACAAAGACAATATGAGACCCCCCATTATTTACTCAATGAAAGAAACCCCCAAAGAAAAATGATTTGGCACTTTATATTTAGTGCAATTACAAATTTTTGGATTTCAATGCTTTTACAATTCCTTAAAAAATGAGCATGTGCTGAAAGTATACATTTGGTATAATTTCATACAAAATAAACAACATCAATGTGAAGTACACGAAAAATCATGCACTTTCAAAAAAAGAATCAACTCGATCTGAGGTCGTATGCAAAAGTTATGCAACTTTAAAGCAAAACGAGAATGATGAGGAGTCATCCTTGAGAATCAGCAATTTCTGAAAAATTCATGCACCAAAATCTAAAACCGGCTTCACCAATGCGTAGAGCATGAAAAATTAGCCCAAAAAAAAAAAATTGCACTGAATTTGGAGGTCGAGAGCCTAAGTTATGAGTTATCAAAGTTGGCCTTCAAAAAATAATGCATCAACGGAGAGGGGTTGTGAAAAAATTCTGCCAAACTTAGCATAACTACCACCAAAGTTAATATTCCACCATAGATGGATGTCTTCCAAAAACTCCACCAAAAATAGTAGACCTCTAGATAAAATTAGCACTCCACCAATTTAGCTACTCACAACTTTGTCCGAAATCGACGTTTTGACAGTCAAATTTATGGTTTTTGGGCCTTCTAAGCACGATGGCAGGGTCAAATTTGACCCAAAATGCTCTGAAATGATGGCTCCTTGCTGGATCTGGCAATGAACCTCCTGCTTCAAATTGTTGCAGATTTGGCCTTTGGTGACCGTTTCAGGCGAAATAAAGGGCAAATCTAAATGTCTCAACTGCTTTGGACTCAATGGTGAGCTCATAATCTCTCCAAGAAGCTTCAAAATACCTGTAACTAAAAATTCAATGTATGACCCCCCCCATAAACTGATATTCTTTTCAAACCTCTCTAATTCTCCAGATCATCTGAGGATGCAAGAGAAGAGCATACTCAGTTTTTCTCAACACTCTCATATTTCCTAAAGGAATGCTAACCCACAACACAAATTTGGTTGTGATACAATGTGAGATTTGCTAACTAGCCTACCAGGAATCTAATGACTGAAGGAAAGCAAAACCAGAAATATGAGGAGGAATAAACCGTATTCCTCTCAAGAATGCAAAGCTATATTCAGCTTGAGAATTGAGAATTACAAAGGAAATGTCTTGGCTATATAGGCCAAGGGGAAAGATAGATGCAACTAGATTATGACAAGTGTTGGCATCCTATGAGGTGTGACAACTCATGTCATTAAAGGCTCAACCACCTTATCCCTATGTAAAGTTAAGCTAGTATGAAGAGGACTTTAGTGGAGACCTAACTAAGAATGAACTCGTTAGATAAAGTACCCCTTTCACACTAACAAAAGGAGTTTGAATTGGAGTGATCCAAGATGAGTCTGATCAGGTACACTCAAATTTGGAAGATATCAAAGATATATTTCACAAATTCTATGTGCAACGTTTTAGAGAAGATCCTCATTGGCAAGATGCACAGTCAATATTGGAAGACATTCTCAAAGAATACATACCAAAAAGGGTGGAATCTAATTATAGTCAATTTTTAGACCATGATCTTTCTATGGAGAACTTGGAACATGTGGTGTTTTCAATGGCACAAAATAAAAGTCCTAGATTTGATGGAATCTCAATTGAATTCTACCAAATCATGTGGTAGCATATCAAAGAAGATTTTTATCTTGTATATTTAGAAGCTCTTAAACATGTCTCTTTAGGGCCTAAAATTAATAGTGGCTTAATCAAAATTCTTCCAAAAGGAAAAAAATTGGACTCAATCTTTGGATGGTGTCCTATTACCTTGCTTAACACATCTTATAAAATTATTGCCAAAGCTTTAGCCTCTAGGATTAAACCGGTGGCTAAAGGTAAAATTAGACCTGAACAAAATGGGTTCCTTGGAGGAAGATATATACTTGATAATTTAATGTTGGCCATGGGGAAACTTGTAAACGGGCACAACAATCAGAAGATAGATTTTGAAAAAGCATATGATAGAATGAGATGGAGCTTTATCATCAAAATCTTGCAGTGGTTGATGTTTGGTCCTAAAATATGGAATCATATTCAAATATTATTCAAATATGCTAATGTACAATTGGTTGTAAATAATTCCTTGACTGATCCTTTCCCCTTGCAATGCTTAATTAGGCAAGGATGTCCTCTATCTCCATTCCTCTATGTGCTTGTTGTTGATGCCTTGGGTTATGTACTGCAAAAGTCGAATGAAAGGAATTTGATTAAAGGGATATCTATACCAAACAATGTGACTATTCTCAGCTCACATTTTGTTGATGACAGTATGTTGTTCATGCAAAATTTTAAAACTGAAATTAACAATGTCTTGGGAATTCTTGAATTCTATCAAGTGTTATTTCGGGTTCAAAGATTGCACATCATAAAACTAAATTCCTTATTATTAAACCTTATGTTGTTCCATGTTGGATTCCTAAAGATTGGAAGCAAATTAATCATGAGCAGATTACTCAGTACTTGGGCATCCCATTTGGTTTGAGTGTCACACTATTTGATATGTGGAATTGGTTTATTACTAAGTTGAAAAATAATATTTTTACCTGGGGAAACAAATTTCTCTCACTTGCTGGTAGAATACAAGTGGTTAATCACATATTTTTGGCCTCTCATGTTTACTACTCGTCATGTTGGCCTCTCATTTGACAATTCTTATGGACTAATTGGGATGGAAAGGCTAGTTTTAGAACTATGTCTTGGAGTCATTGTATTTAGCCTAAAGACAAAGGTGGACTAGGCTTGATAGACCCCAAGACTCAAGGAACTTGCTTATCAGAAAAATGGATTATAAGGGTTGCTTCTCGAAATGAACAATGGAAAATCCTTGTTTGACAACGAATTATTCAGGCTACCATGAAAAATAAATGGCAAGGAGTTAATTGGTTGAACAAAATTTTACTTGCTCCTCACTTTCATGTTAAGGCTTCATTTCCCTTACAATCTATTCGGAAGGCTTGACAACAAGTCTACAAATTTCTTAACTGGAAGTGGGACTCCTTGCAGTATGGCTTTAACTTTGCAAATTCATTTATTTGGTGGAACAAGCTTGTCCAATATCACGCCCAACCACTTGTTATTGCCTTTCCTAAGCAATCTAATTATCTTTTTAAGAAGGGTATTCAACAATTTGCTGATATATGGGAGTTCAAATCCTTAGATTGGAAGAACTGGTAGAGTATTAGTAATAATGTTATGCTAAACAACAAATATCAAGGATTCTTGATTTTTGTTAAGGCATTGGTGCCCATGGAACTGCTCATGAAGTTTTGTATGCCTTTACAGTGCAATTTTTTCAAAGATTGGCAATGACTTGGTAAATATTGGTTTTATCGTTTCCCCTTGAAGAAAATTTACCTTAGATTACTCCCAAAAATGACTTAATCCAAGGCTCAATATAAAATGGAACTGCATATTCAAGGAAAAGAAGTGGAGAAATCTAAGTGCTCAGATTTGGAAAACTAAAGCTAAAGTTAACGCCCAAATTTTGTCATGGAAAATCTTACACCACAAACTCCCTGTAGGAGACAAATTGAAAAGATTGAAACTCTAGCTAGCTAAATGTCCTTTTTGTCAGCATACTGAGAGCTAGAAGCATATATTTTGGGACTGTTTACATGCAAAAAGAAAGTGGAAAGTTGTTTTTGCTCATCTCCCTGCAATTTGTTTTTTGATGAATAGGCAACTATTTATATTATTAATAAAGATAAAGTTACATATTCACAAAAAAAGGGTGGGTGGTCAGAAACACACCCCTAGAGTCACATGGGCAGAGCCCAGAAAACCAAAAAGCAGAGTCACTTGGGTCTAGCCCAGAAATCCATAAACATTACAAACATATAAAATAAAAAGGCCATCAAATGGCCAGAGTAGTGCCAGGAGAGCCAAGAGGGTCTCTGTCATCCATGTGTTTCCCCCATACATCAGCGGGGTCTGGAACGACGTCAGGAGGAGGACCCCATCCATCATCTTTCTCTTTCTCTTTCTCTTTCTCTTTCTCTTTCTCTTTCTCTTTCTCTTTCTCTTTCTCTTTCTCTTTCTCTTTCTCCTCGCGTTGGGGTGAGATTGCAAGCACCAGACACGAAAAACATTTACCAGAGTCTGGCCAACTAGAGCCAATAGCAATAGTATCATCAGAGGGCAACTCGGAACTGCCATCGCTGCTCCTTGCAATTTTTGATCGTGTTGTATTGGAAGGAAGCTATTTTGGGTACTAGCCTTTAAAATAACTCAGTAGTTGATTCTATGAGACAAGTCATTTTACTTAATATATGGAAAAATAGATGTTTATTAATGCTTTCAAATCATGTTGTTCATTTATTTGTGTTCTCAGTTGAAGGATGGCAATACAAGAGTTGCTAAGCATAGGAACCATTTGGAGGCGATTAAATTTCAGTTTTTACAGCTGTATGATGGGGATATTTGCTACTCCAAACAACTTCAAATATTATTTAAATTCAGAATTTAAGGGTCCCTCTATGTAAGGTTGTTGTTATTTGATTTTTATTCACTATGGTTTCAAAGTTCTTTGGCTAGATGGTATCCGTTTTGTGTCAAACAATTTTGCTATTAAACTATTATATGTAATTTCTCCTTTCCTTTTTTTGAACAATTCTTTGTTGAACTGCTATTTTTTATTTATTGTAATTTAGATTGTTAAAAAAAAAACAAAACAAAACAAAAAAAACTAAAACTATTAGTTTAGATTGTTTAGTTTTAATTAGTTATATTTCCTTTGTAAATATATTTGAGGTAGAGTAACAAAGAAGTCTTCTTTTCTATTTATCTCATACATTACGGTCACCTCCAATAATATCAAAAGTTAAAGGCTAAATTCCATCGTATGGACTAGGTAAAGTATCCGGGCCGAGCTCCCACTAAGTAAAAGCAAGCTTTACAAAAAGCAAAAATAGGGCAAAAGAAATATTAACTCCAAACCCTAAAATATCAATTCTACTATCTTTTGACGTAAACGCCGAAAAGATACCTTCGTAGGCTAAGAACTTTCTAGAAACCCTACAATTTTCTACAAAACTTGGGCCTTTGGGTTAGGTTTACAATCTCGCGGCCCTGACTGGTTTTTCATCTTTCGTCTGCCGTTTTGCCTAGTTGATATTCATTTTCTCTGCGTAAGTCTTTAGAGCAGCTGTGATCTAATTGTATTGGATCGGAAAAATGGCTGGAGAGACGGAGACTTTTGCTTTTCAGGCGGAGATCAATCAGCTGCTGAGTTTGATTATCAATACGTTTTACAGCAACAAGGAGATTTTTCTCAGAGAAATTATCAGCAATTCTTCTGATGTAAGTGTTAAAATAAACCTTTATCTCTTCTTTTGTTGAATTCAAAGAGAAAATATCTTGTAGGTTTTTAGTGCTTTTCAAGAAAGGGTTTGAATTTTTTTCATGGGGTTTTAGTTAACTCTTTAATGGGGACATGCCTGCGAGTGTTTTGTGGAGTGAGGAAAAGCCTTGGGATGTGTTGGTTCAATGGTAAGGCGGTGTACTGCTATTTAGGATGAGTGCGAAAATTTTAGTGGGTCTTGGAGTGTTTAGTTATGGCGTTTTGGGATAAATTCAGTTGGTCTTGTAATGGTTCTTATTATAGAGTTTTTAAGCACATCTTCAAGGTGTTTGCTGATTAATTTGGTCATATCTATGTTTTGAAGAGCATGGGGCTGTTGGAGTGGTGCTTTATTTGTTTATTTCGAGGGTTAGGGATAAGCTGATCACAGTAGTTTATTGCTTTCGTATGGTCTTAATAATTACCCTATATTGTTATAGGGTTGCAACTTGTAAAAATATTAAAATGTTTTCTAGGTTTTTTTTTTCAAGAACCAATACCTGATTTAGACTGTTTGAAAGGGCTCAGAGGTAGCTTTCACTGGTGAGAGAAATTTCAGTGTGTCAAGTTTCAAGTGCGTTTCTATATTTGTTTAGGATACTTAGTATGGTAGTTGAGTTAGTTTTTTTTACCCATGTCTTCGAATATCGTTCAGTTTTATGTTGATATTGTGAATGTGTATTAAGACGCTGTAAATTTTTGAAGGCCTTGGATAAGATTCGTTTCGAAGGACTGACGGATAAGAGCAAGCTTGATTCTCAGCCGGAACTGTTTATTCATATCATTCCTGACAAGGCCAACAATTCGCTGACCATAGTCGACAGCGGTATTGGCATGACCAAATCCGGTAAGAGCCTTTTGATAAATCCCTGTTCATTGGCTGGATGTTCATTTGTACGTTGCAAATGTGATTGGTTCTCTTTCATATATGCACCTTTGAAGTTGCTGGGTCAATAGAATTGGAATTGATTTGCATTGTTATGATGGCAGACCTTGTCAACAATCTTGGTACTATTGCTCGATCTGGCACCAAGGAGTTCATGGAAGCGCTGGCTGCAGGTGCTGATGTGAGCATGATTGGACAGTTTGGTGTAGGGTTTTACTCTGCTTACTTGGTGGCAGAGAAAGTAATTGTTACTTCCAAGCACAACGATGATGAACAGTATGTATGGGAGTCCCATGCGGGTGGATCTTTCACTGTTACTAGGGATGTCTCTGGTGAGAGTCTGGGCAGGGGCACAAAGATGACTTTGTACCTTAAGGAGGATCAGGTTGGTATTTTTCAATCTGTATTCTCGAATTTATGTTTTGATGAATTAACTCTGTTTGGCGCGGGCTTTAGAAGATTGGCATTTTGGTAGTGGATATCTTAACATTTTGTTATTATTGAATTGATTTTGGATTTGTTGTATGTGTTGGTTTTTTTTTTTCTCTCTTTATATTTTGAATTTTGCATTTGGGCTAGTAGCTTTTATCTGGCTACTTAGTTGGAAATGCTGGAATTCCAAGAAATATATTATATGAATCAGTAAATTGGGTTCTGTTAATGTTGGTCTAAGTGCTTGTAATGAGTTTTTGGAGAATGCTCTGTTATTGCCTGTACTGTAGATTGCAGCCCAAGAAATATATTATATCAGAATCAGTAAATTGATGGTTCTGTTAATGTTGGTTTAAGTGCTTGTAACGAGTTTTTGGAGAATGCTCTATGTATTGGGCCTGTACTGTAGATTGCAGCCTCTCGGAGACAGGCATGCAAAATAATGTGCTAGATACTGTTCTTTTAATTAAATTGCCATTGGTTTTTATGTTTGTAGACTGTGTAGTATGGATCATATTGTCATTGTTTATTGGTAATTGTATCCTTGGACATTACAAGGTCTGGCAAGTCATTGTAAGTGTTGTCATGGGTTCTGGCCTGGAGTTGCAACATCAGAACTGTTTAAATGAAATTAGATTCTTGTGAACTGGGTATGTTATAATTCAGATATTGTGTTGGTATTGTTTGATTTCAGAAGCAATGAATGCCAGTAGGTGCTTGAAATTATTAATTTCTATGGTTAGTGTGACATTACAGTAGTGTGGCGAATTTGACTAGCTGTTTAAGTAGGTGGTTCCAGTAGTGCAGTATGTCTTTGCTAGTGGAATAAGAGCTATAACATTGTATTGTCACAAATTTAACATTGTATTGTCACAAATTTAAGTCTTTCACTGTAGCTCTGTAGGTTTTGGTTAGTGTTGATATTACAGTAGTGTGGCA
The DNA here is from genome assembly GCA_007258455.2 of Sequoia sempervirens. Lineage (NCBI taxonomy): Eukaryota > Viridiplantae > Streptophyta > Pinopsida > Cupressales > Cupressaceae > Sequoia > Sequoia sempervirens. The sequence continues at coordinate 24,250 of VDFB02371276.1, forward strand.
AATGCGGTCTTTAACTATAGCTGTCTAAGAAGGTGGTTCTAGTAGTGCAGTATGTTTTTGCTAGTGGAATAAGAGCTATAACATTGTGTTGTCTCAAATTTAAGTCTTTCACTGTAGCTGTGTAAGTACCTGGCCCTGTAAGTATTAGCTAGTGAAGTTATAGCAGCTTGGTGCCTATTTGCAGTTGAATGCTCTATGTGTTTGTGAGGTGGGATAATTGCTCGTCTGTCTCTTATTTTTGAGTATGGTGGCATGTTCAAAGCTTTATGCATTTCCATCATGCTGGGTTAGTAGTGTGTTGGAAGTGATCTATTATCTGTGTCTTGGCAGTCGGGTGTTTTGTTCATGAAACTTATTTTATTGTTCATGCTGAAAGCTCTTTTTGCTGACATCAAGCTGGTAAGATGTTAAGATATAATAAGCATTTACTACATTGAGCTGACCTCTATAGCATGTTAGAAGTTTTATGTATATTTGTGCTGGGAATTATTTGTATTTGTCTTCAAAACTGAGTTTCTTTGCATGTAGAAAGCTTATATGTATGATTACAAAGCTAAGTCTACTAGCTTGTTAAAAGATATGATTGTTTCCATCAATTTGAATTCCTTTGGAGGCTATTTTAAATTTATGTGCTGTTCTGTTCATAAAAATGAGTCTAGTAGCATCTGGAATTTCTATCAAGCTGAGTTTATTGGCATGTTCATATTCTCGTGTAATTACCTGCCTGGGAAATTATTTTTCGTTTTTCTATCCTGGTGATTTCAAAGACATGTTGAGAGCTGCTTGTATTTTTCTGCCGGGTATCAGCCTTATGTTTATGTAATTGGGTGGTGGGAATTTTGTGCTGTTGCCTCTGAAGTTTATTGAATTTGCTTGTATTGGATGTTTTTTGCAGCTTGAATATTTGGAGGAGAGGCGTTTGAAGGATCTGGTTAAGAAGCATTCTGAGTTCATCAGCTATCCCATATCTCTCTGGGTTGAGAAAACCACAGAGAAAGAGGTCTCTGATGATGAAGAGGAGGAAGAGAAGAAAGAACAGGAAGGAGAGGTTGAAGAAGTAGAGGAGGAGAAGGAAAAGAAAAAGAAGAAGGTGAAAGAGGTCTCTCATGAGTGGTCTCTGGTTAACAAACAGAAACCCATCTGGATGCGGAAGCCAGAAGACATAACCAAGGATGAGTATTCAGCTTTTTACAAGTCGCTCACCAATGACTGGGAAGAACACTTGGCTGTGAAGCATTTTTCTGTTGAAGGCCAGCTTGAATTCAAGGCTGTGCTGTTTGTACCAAAAAGAGCACCCTTTGATCTGTTCGACACCAGGAAAAAGCTCAACAATATCAAGCTGTATGTGAGAAGGGTGTTTATCATGGACAACTGTGAAGAGCTCATTCCAGAGTATCTAGGATTTGTGAAGGGGGTTGTAGACTCTGAGGATCTGCCCCTTAACATATCTCGTGAGACTCTGCAGCAGAACAAAATTTTGAAGGTTATCAGGAAGAACTTGGTTAAAAAATGCATGGAAATGTTCTCTGAAATTGCAGAGAACAAGGAGGACTACTCCAAATTCTACGAGGCCTTTGCAAAAAACATCAAATTGGGTGTACATGAAGACAGTCAAAATCGTGCCAAATTGGCAGATCTGCTGAGATATCATTCCACAAAAAGTGGTGATGAAATGACTAGCCTGAAGGATTATGTCACCCGCATGAAGGATGGACAAAACGACATATTCTATATTACTGGCGAGAGTAAGAAGGCTGTGGAGAATTCCCCATTTTTGGAAAAGCTGAAGAAGAAGGGCTATGAAGTTCTGTACATGGTGGACGCTATTGATGAGTATGCTATTGGTCAATTGAAGGAATATGATGGGAAGAAGTTGGTCAGTGCTACTAAAGAGGGGCTAAAGCTGGAGGAGTCTGAGGATGAGAAGAAGAAAAGGGAGGATCTGAAAGCTAAATTTGAGCCACTGTGTAAATCTGTGAAAGAGATTTTGGGTGATCGGGTTGAGAAGGTCATAGTTTCTGACAGGGTGGTGGACTCTCCTTGTTGTCTGGTTACTGGTGAATATGGGTGGACTGCTAACATGGAGCGTATCATGAAGGCCCAGGCACTTAGAGACAGCAGCATGGCTGGTTACATGTCTAGCAAGAAGACCATGGAGATCAACCCTGAGAATGCCATCATGGAGGAGCTTCGCAAGAGAAATGAAGCAGATAAAGGGGATAAGTCTGTTAAGGATTTGGTCATGTTGCTGTTTGAGACTGCTTTGCTGACCTCTGGGTTCAGTTTAGATGATCCCAACATGTTTGGCAGCAGGATTCACAGGATGCTCAAGCTGGGTCTTAGCATTGATGATGTTGAGGGGCCTGCACCAGCCGATGTTGATGATATGCCTCCTCTTGAGGACAATGATGCGGAGGGCTCCAGAATGGAGGAAGTCGACTAATTTAGTCTATTCAACTGAGAATGAGTGCCCACAAGACTTTTATTTTTAATGAAACCTAAATCTTCCTAGGGCTTTTGAAGGCTGATAAATTTGTCGCCTCTTAGAGTAGAAAGCAATTTAACTGTGTACCATTTTCTGTTTTTTGATAGCGTTTCAAATTTAGTATATTTTTCAACTACTGTGCTTTGTTGGGGCCTTTGGGCGTCAAAAATATTTAAATTATATATCGAATCACTTAGCCTCATTCAGCAAGCAAGTGCTTTTTTTGTTTAAAAAATTTTAACTTTCGATCGGCTTCAAAGATCAAGTTTGATGTTTGTTTGCAACTACCACTTTGGGATGAGTTGATATCATAACGACAAATCAGACGGGGGATAAGTACCTTGATATCAGACGTCCCGGATGAAGACGCACCAAACTCCTTGTTCATTGAAATTCGATGTAATGAAATTAAGTTTTGGATTTGTTTCTTCTTTGTTAATTTATCTTGATTAAAAGGTCTGCCAAGTTTACTGATTGATACAGGATTTAGTCATGTTTGTCATTGGTCGTCAAGCTTGTTGAAAGTACGGCGAAGATTGTTTTCTGAATGATTAGTGTTTTCTGTATGTTGAATAAAGTTGAGCTTTGAATTTGAATTTGCTTAGTTTGACGAAATGTTGACGAGTCTTTTGCCTTAGATGATGTTAGAAAGGGTAAATTAATACACCTTGGAAATTTATGTTCTTTCGTTCATTATCTGTATTCTGAGAATGCAACTAAGGAAAAATGCCACCTCTCGAGGTAAAGTCAAGCTATACAGTGTTTTGTATTAGTTCAAAATTATATTTTATATTTACTATGATTGATATTATAGATGGCTTGTAATTATTCTGGGTTCTGGTTTACCCATCCTATAACATTTTAATGGGATTTATTATTGGGGTTTACAATTTTGCTTGGTAAAATTGACTTGCATGTTTGGTGTAAGGCTCCTCCGTTATCTGTAGTTGTTGCAGGTCCTTGGGCATCCCCTCTCAAACGCATCTCTGGATTATATTATGAAAATGACTGGATTACTCATACTTTTTTACCAATAATTTGATCAATGTACTTTGTAAGGTAAATATGATGTTAGATGATCCGAATCTTAATAGATTTTGAATTATAATATATAACAAGTACTGTACGGTTTTTCCTTTTTTGGTTACCAATGCTGTAATTTGGGTTTTAGGGTGTAATTGAATTGTATCGGTTGAGAGCTGTTTACAATAAAATGAGTGGCCAGAAAAAGGTTTCTTAAGAAGTCTGGATAATGGACTATGCCTTAACAAATAGAGAGATAAATGACGAGAAATATTTAAACACGAGCAATAGAAACAAACCTGTACAAATTAAGATTTCAAGAACGTCCACCAGTTATAGATAGGTATAAATACACATATAGCTATGCAAACAGTTAGCTTCGCAGAAATAAAATTTAATTACCAGTTTTTGTGTCAGTTGATTGATTTGTATTTCTATTTGTTTCAATTGGTAGGGGATCTTTTATTATTTATCTTGTTATCATGTAAAAAGATTAAATTTGGAAAAAAATTATATGAAAACAATCTTTAAATTAGAAGTTGAAAAATAATATGTATTAGTTGATTTATAAATTATATTATCTATTTAAGTATACAAGTATTTGCTATTTTATTTATCAGAGTGCATAATATTTTAAATATTTTTTAGTGATTATTTTCATTAATATAGGAAAAATAATCTCTCTCAATAAAAATGAAATAAACTGGAAATTGCATCTTGGTGTGCAATGGGCATGTCATGAGGTGGAAAGGTCAATTAGGAAAATATAGGTTTATTGTTTTCATACATTTGTACATGTATACAAAGTTCTCAATGGAGAAGTGATAGTTTCAAATCAACTATGGATCCACTTACAAGGATGGGATTGTACCTTCTCCGAGCACTTCTGTTCTCTTGTAAATTAAATTTCTAATGCGTTTTTCCAATTAAAAAAAAAACATGGATGCAAACATGATTGAAACAAAACTTTTGAATCAAGAAGATATTCGGATTCCATTATCAATAAGCTCATGCTATTTTTGCAATAGAGAGGGAGAGAGGGATAGAAAGAGGGAGAGAGAGGTGGGGTAAGGAGATAGAGATAGAGGAGACATATAAAGGAGATGGAGAAAGAAAGATATAAATAGGGAGAGATATAAAGGGAGGAGAGGGATAAATAGAGGGGGAGATAGAAATATAAAGATAGAAATAGGTAGTGATATATATGGGTAGAGAGAGAGATAGGAGTAGAGAGATGGAGAGATAATGAGAGATAGAGGGAGAAATGGAAGAAGAAATGGAGAAATAGAGGGAGAAATGGAAGAAGAAATATGGAGAGATAGAGAGACAGAGATATAGATATAGAGGTCAAGGAAGAGGGGGAGAGAGGGAAAGAGATGGATGGATCGAGAGAGGGAAACATGTCTAAAAAAGGAAGATAGAGACAAATAGATATAGAGGTAGAGATAGAGAGATAGATAGGGGGATAGGGAGAGAGTGAAGGAGGGAGAGATGGGAAGAGATATATAGGGAGGGGGAGATATTATAGAGAATCTACTGCATACGTTATTTCACTATATAGTAAGGAATTTATAATATAGATATTGACAATACATTGCCATGTTTAAGGAATTAAGATCTAAGGTGACCATAAAAAATGACTGTAAACAATATTGCTTGTCATCCCCTTGGTGAAGTAATGATTATGGCTACTCAAACTTCTACTATAGGACCAATTCTAAGGAATGTCTTAGGAACAACTAGTATTTTTAGATAATTAGTGATTGGAGCGGGGTGATGGGTTTGGGGAAGCATTAAAGCCTCTTCTCCCTCTGTTAGTTAAAGAGAAGGACGAGGAGTTATTATTTGTGCAAAAAGGTGTTGGACACATTCTATATGGATGTGGGTAAAGTACTTGTTGGCCTCAAGGTGACACACAATAAGGTTCATGTCGAGGTTTCAAATGATCATACTCTATTAGTTCTCAATGGGAATCTAATACATTGTGCTAGAAAGAGGGCTAAGGTGTTGCATGGGGTGCATTCTTCTTCCCTAGACCTTATATTGATTAGGTCAACACCTTTCTAGAATGTTGTTGGGATCAAATTTCTAAGGGAATTAAGTGATGCACAATTATCTAGTGTAGGTAATTGAGTTGTTTACAAATGATATTTTGGCTACATTTGTTATTTGGGATGTTGTGGCTAGCTACCACATTAATGTTAAGGATGTTGACTAGAGGTAGTAGGGCTTGTAGTGGTGATGCCTAGTCTATTTTGGATGGAAGTATGTTAGAACTCTAGTTTTAAGGCTTCTTATGTTTTTTGGTAATGTATATAGAGATATTGGTTTTGATAGTTCTTTATATTACATTCTTATACTTTGTGACTAGTATGGTTCTTTCTATTATGATATTGTAATATTTTATATTATGCTTCCACACAGGGGCCCTTATAGATACGCCAACAAAATTAACTAAAAAGAGTATGATATCAATTAAAATGTTCATATGAGTTTGAGCTATAGATATTTAAAATGATTATTTTGAGTTAAATATGCATAGTAGATTTATATAAAAATTATGTTTATTTATGATGTTGAATAATGTGATTTAAATCAATATATATCATTATGATGTTCTATATGCATTAATATTTTGATGATTTAATCTTTGTGAATAAACTAGATTACATATGTATGCATGAATATTGTAACATGATACTATTATTGTTCGACTATGAGTTCTATGATAATATTATGCAATGATTGGACAAGATATTTGTAGGTCGCTGAAAGAGAGACAAAGAAGGATTTTTAGAAACTATTTACCATCCTTCTCCACATCATGAAGTAACAAGATTATGACTATGTTTCCCGGTGAAGCTAAAACATCTTGGTCTAGTGTAACGAAGAACCCTTTGTTAGCTATGTGATGTTTTATAGTTTTGTTCCTTTTATTTGTGTATGTCATGGTGATTATATTTAAATTATTTAAATTCTTTTTAATATAGAGATATGGGCACTTTTAATTGTATGCCAATTTTAGATCCCTAGGCCAAGTACCTTTATGCAATGCACTTGCAAAAGCATTTTGTAATATTTTGGAAGTGTTGAGTACCTATTTTGTCTTTGGGAAGAACATGTATTTAGTGAGTGGAGAGCTTGAGTGTGGGTATTCAAGTCAACCTATTTTCTTCCAACTAGATTATTGAGTGGGAATACTCCACTCCACTATAATTTTGGAAGGTGACCCATGTGGGTTCACATGGGGATGTATGGTGCTTTTATTATTTTTGATAAAGGGTTGTTTACTTATGTTGTGTGATTTCCATGTGGCTCCATCCCATTAGATGGAGTGGAATGACATGACAAACCTTTTTAAGCCTCCTCTGTTAACTTGGGAAGGGGCTTACCCCTTCTTTTTTCATGTTTTTGGCATTGGCAAGTTTTAGAGAGTTCAAAGCTAGAGAGCTTTTGGGTGAAAACACTTGAGCTTTTATAGTAGGAAATAACTTTGGAAGGGGGAGGAAGAATATTTATCCTCATCTTCAATCTTAGTTTGGGAGGTAGACTCTTGTAAATCTATTATGTTTTTATTTTTAAATGGTATGCATGCTTGTTAATTTGAAATGAATGTATTCATGATTTTTTTTTTTGTTGAAACAAAAGTAGTTTTCTTTGTGATTTTGAAAGGGAATATGTATTTTTGTGTGTTCATTTAGTTTTAGTGTGGTTTGAAGGGTAGAATTTTATGAAGCTTCTCCTTGGTTCTTACTACTTTCCTAGTGTTAGTTTTAGATATTTTTCATTAGCTTGACTCTCCATAAATCAAACCAAAGAATTGGTTTCTTGTGATCTTTCCATCCTCCCACTTTGGGTAATTATATTTTGTGTTGGACAAGAGTGTATGTAATGTGAGTGTAAGTTTATTTTGTAAGAAAATTGTAAATAGTTTATTAATCTTTTTAACTAAAAATGATTTTGAGATCTTATTTCTATCGGAAATACAATTCAATAGATACTATATAGAAGGCTTTGTATAATATTTGGCTACATAAATAACTATTATAGGCTATATAAAAGGTTTCGTAATAAACAATATTAATATTGTATTAATATAAAACTATATTAATATTATTATAAATAACTTAGTTATTATTATCAAATAATTATAATATAGTACTATAATTAATATTATAATAATTTATATAATATTATATACAAATTATTATATATTATCATATAGCAATTAATATATTATACTATTATCATATTATTATTATATTATATTTATTATATAATATATATAATTTATAAATAATATTATATATAATTTAGTTTATAATATATACTGTTAAAGTAATATTATAAATATAAGAGTAAATCACGGTAGGGAGAGGGTTCTTTGCTTTGCAAGTGGGTTAGGGCCAAGGTGTCCTATGCAAGGTTTCACACATGTGGGTGGAGGAGGCTCGATCCTCCGCCACACCAACCTCTGTTGTTGGGGGTACGGTGTCTATGATTCGACCTTGGCGTGTCCTTGCCTCGGTGTGAAACTTGCAATCTTCTTCCCTCGCTCATGCGAGTCTGGTCAGGTGTTGTTGGTGTCTAATGGATGAGGATTCAAACCCCCTCGATGACATCCCTAAAACTCAAAATTCAGGACCAATCAAGCAACTGGTTGGGGGGTAGAAACGTTGAAACTGTTAGAACTATGGGCTTGGAAGGCGAAGAAACAATGCAAATTAACCTTGGAAGTCAGAACAATATGAGCACCCTAACTAAAAATGGGGGAAAAAATAATGGGGTTGCTAAAACCCTAAATGAAAATCTAGGAAATGGCATGGAAAATGTCAATCCCATAAAATAAAACCTTGGGAAAAACAATGAGGTTGTAGAAACCCTAAATGAAAACAACACACATCAATTATTATTGGACAGATTAAAAAGAAACATCAAGGAAAATGAATTGCTAAAAGATTGTGAACCCAAAAATCAAACCTATTTCTTGAATTTTTTAAAATTGTACAAGGTTGAAAGTGACAAAAATGAGGGAATGGCTAGCAAGGAGAAGTTGACTAAAGTCAAAGAATTTTTTTTGCATTTGAAGCCAATATGCAACCCACCCTTACCCAATAGGATACCATTGATGGGCTGCTTGCAATTCAATCTGTTGAGGTGGAAGGGAAGGAAGAAGGATCTAACCTCAATGGCTCCTATAATCAATACACAGATGATACTTCGTTGGGTAGAGATGAGAAGGATGTTGGTCCCAATATGATGGAAAACAAGGAAAGGAAAATCTATGCAGAAGCTACCCCACTCTTAACCAAGTAGCCCAAGGATAAGATGTTGTAGTGAATAGTTCCCATGCTTTCCAGACAGACTCAGATAGTATTGACCCTTAAGGGGATTCTGCAACTTCAAAGGATGTAAGGGATGCAACTCCTAAGGGAGTCACTAAGCGGGGGATGAACTCTAAATGTGAGCAACCCCACAGACCTAGGGGAAAGCCAAGAAAATATCAATAATCTATAATCCCAGTAGGGAAGGGAAATATAAAAGTCCTCTCTAATCGAAAAAGGAAAAAGACAAGTGTAATCATCATAATCCCTATGGCCAAGAGGATAGAAGTGGAACCAAAGGTGCCCAAGTGCTTTGAGAATTTTAGACCTGAAAAGGACTTTGCCAACCCCATTGAATCTAATGGCTCGTAACTATATCTCGTGAAACATAAGGGGACTAGAATCTCCTGATAGGAAGTAGGTAGTAAGAAGGTTCCTCAATCAATGTAGAGACAAGGATGTGGTGCTCTTGCAAGAACTCAAATCTATTGGGTCCTCACTTGAAATCAGCCTCAACTTCATCTAGAGAGAAGCCGTTCACTTTGCCACTCAACATGAGAAGGGAAGTTTGGATGAATAAAAAATTAACAAGAAAATTGGTAAATGGAATAGGCAGTTCCTATCCTTGGTAGGGAGAATTCAGGTTTACCAGAAAATTATTTCATCCTACAGTTTGTACTTTGCCTCAATATGGCTATTTAGTAGTTATCAATTTGATGAAATTTAGAAAAAGATAAGGAGGTTCTTGTGTTCAAATGGGAAAGGTAAGAAGAAGAAGCATGTTGTGAGGTGGGAGTGGTGTTTCTTGAGTAAGGCATAAGGTGGGATGGCTCTAAAGGACCTAAAGATTCAAGGGATAACATTGGCGGCCAAATGGATCTTCAGAGCACTAGAGGGGGACGAGCCTTGGAAAATATTGGTCAGGAATAACATACAAAGGGCAATATCTAAGCATGCAAAGGCCTAGAAAAGACTCCCCCTAAGTGACCTTCTTAGCAGCCATCACCCTATAGCCCATGAAGGGTTGGTGGTATTCAAGAGTATTTGGAAAGCATGGGAGCATACTAAAGAACACATTCTAAGCTCTCAATTCTTCATGAATAATACACTGTTCACCCACATATCAATTTGGTGGAATCTTGTACATAATGGCAAGCCACTTGCACTCTTGCAGAGGTGCTTGACCAAGAAATGGGATAACAAAGGCATAAATACTTTTTCTAACATCTTTGAGGAGGGGCTTTCAAAAGACTGGAACCAACTAAGTGTAGAATTTAACTTGCCTGCAACCAATTGGAGAACATACTCAATTCTAAAAGAGGCTTGTAAGGAGATAGCCACCCCAGTCAAATGCTTGCATAACACAGAGCAGTATAAATATTTTAAATGGACCACCCCAGTCAAATGCTTGCATAACACAGAGCAATATACATATTTTGAATGGAGTGAGGGCACCAAAATCATCAAAGTCAATGCAAAGACAATATACAACACACTCACTAATTAGCAGGAAACCTTTAACCACCTAAACAAGGTTTGGAACTCTAGGTTGAACAATAATGAATTGTCAAAAGTATTAAGAAAAACTTGGTCAAAAGTAATTGATCCAAAGAAGGCTTGCTTTAGATGGCTCCTAGCTTTGCAGAGACTTCCTTGTAAGATAAGTTATGATGAAATAAAAATTTGCAGCCTATGTAGGGTGTCGAAAACAATAAGTCACATTTTTTTTGAGTGTATATTTGTAAAGGAAACTTGGAATCTTTTTTGCCAAAAATCAAGACATCTAGGATGCCAATTGCAAGCCCAAACCTGACATAATTCTTTCATTAAAAAATAATAAACTTGGGAAAGATCTAACACTATTCTGGATTTGTGTGTCTATTAAAATTCCTTGGGATATTTGGAAAGCGAGAAATGATTAAAAATTTAATGGGCCAAAGAGGAAACTTACTGAGTCTAGTAAAAGGTTCACACTGTATAATACTGTTGTGTAGGTTACAATGAAAATTAAAGTTTCCAAATTCAAGTTCCTAAAGTTTTTGGAGGAAGGTACAATGCCAATCAAGCTACAGGAGGTTAGTTTTGGACATAGCTAGCAACACACTATAAAAATCTTCCTTAGGGACTTGGAGGTCTTCCAAAAGAATTTTAATGAGAGGGTGCATAAAGACAATTAGGATGAAGATGTTCCACCATTGCCCAACATCGAGGACTTTAGTAGGGATGAAATTGAATCAACAGGTGCCTTATTGAGGATGAAAGACCCAGATCACAGGGTGGATGCAATAACTTGAGGGATCATATTGGTTCCTTTTTGACAGTCAAGGCTCCTTTTTGATAAGTTAAGGTTCCTTTTTTATAATGGATAGCAATGCCTTCAAGCTTCAGTTCATTTCAGGTGGTGATCGATGTGGTCTGTCAGCATAGTGTTTCTTTTTGTTAGCTGTAAGAACTGGTCATGCTTTTTTTGCAATGCTATGAAGACTCATTGTAAAGCTATAATGCAAATCATTTGTGTACTGTAAAGCAATACTATACTATATATGTAAAAATAATGTAACAGGAGGGGCATGAAGAAACTATAATGTTTTGTATGGCGGTTGTCACATGATGTAAATCCACTAATGATCTCATTGTATTCCTACTATTCATACGATATCTAATACAAAAAAATATTATAAATATATATTTTATTTATATATTATAAAATTATATAACATAGTTAATAATATATTAAAATTAAAATTATATATTATTAATACACATTATATAATATACTTATTATACGTAACTATAATATGATTAAATTTATCATATTATATTATCATTTTATCATTAATAATTATAACATTAATATATATAATTTAATAATAAGTATATTATATATATTAGTAATAACATAATTATAGTAATAAATAATGTAATACTATATATTATAGTTATATATTATTATAATATTAATTATAGGCATTGCCACTTATAAGCTATGTTTAAATTAGGGATGGCATTCGTTTTCCATAAATGTTTGTTTTAACATGTAGGTCAAATACCTACAGGTATAGAAGAGAAATTGACTCACCTAGTTGCTATCTCATTTCCATTGAAATGATAACAAGCCCATTAGCGATTTGTGTTGTATTAGGTGACGACCATGGCAAGTGTGCGAGTAGGAGATTGTTGATAGACATAACTCCCATGCCTCATATCGAATATACCACTCATACACTCCCACTAAAGGAAAATATGGTGAATGAAAAAATAAAATGAAAAAATTTGATGGCTTGCAAGAGGGAAAAATATGATGGTTGTGATTATTTTAATCATCTTGCATGCTATAGATGTTGTGACAGCTGTGTATCCTTAGTTCATAGAGGGAATGCCTTTGGCATAATTAAAAATAAATAAAAATAAATAAAAGTTAATTCAAATTGATATTAAGTAAATTTAACATATCTATATTTAGAAAAATAAAATAAATATAATATAATAATACTAGCAATCACACCTTGTGTAATGGGTACATTGAAAAGTGTGGAAAGTCAATTAGGAAAAATTTTGGTCTACTTTTTGCATAGTATGTGAGGTCAATTGGTAGGCCATTTAGAAAGTGATTGTTTGTGCAACAAAGGTCTCAATGGAGAAGTGATAGCTTCAAATCAAGTATGCATCCACTTATAGGGATCCAAACATGATTGAAACAAAACGTCTAAATTGGGAATATAATCAAGCATTATTACCAAGAGAGTCATGTTATGTTTGCAATAGAGAGAGAGAGAGAGAGAGAGAGAGAGAGAGAGAGAGAGAGAGATGGATATGGAGAAGGAAAGGGAGAGATAATGAGAGAGAGGAGAGATGGATAGGTAGATATGGAAGAGATACATATATAGAGATGGAGAGATAGGGAGAGATAGAAAGATAAAGATAGAGATAGAGATAGGAAGTGATATACTAAGAGAAGTAGAGAGAGGAAGAGACATAGGGGTAGAGATAGATGGAGATATAACAAGATAGATATAGAGGGAGAGATGGAAGAAGAAATATGGAGAAATAGAGATAGACATGAAAAAGTTATAGATATAGAGGTCTAGGAAGAGGGAAAGGGGGAGAGAGATGGATGGATAGAGAGCATGTATAGAGATAGAAGAGGGGAAAGGAAGATAGAGATAGAGATGAAGATAAAGCAAGAGAGGAAGGAGGAAAATAAATAGAGAGATAGAGAGAGGTAGAGGGAGAGATAAAGAGAGAGAGATAAGGAGATTGAGAGGGAGAGATAGAGGAAGAGATAGAGAGATATAGAGGGAGGCAAAGAGAGATAGAGACATATAGATGATGATATACAGATAAGAGATAGAGATATAAGGAGATAGAGAGAGGGAGAGATGGAGAGAGAGATAAAGAGACAAAAGTATAGAGAAGTAGAGGTAGACAAATAGAGACAAAGAGAGGGAGAGAGAAATATGGGAAATTATAGAGAGGGAGAGATAGAGATATATGAGAAGAGAGAGAGGTATAGATATATGGGAATAGAAAGGGGGAGAGAGGTAGAGATAAAGAGATAGATAGGGGGATAGGGATGAAGTGAGGGAGAGAGAAAAAGGGAGAGGAATAACGAGAGGAGAGATAATTAGAGAGAGAGAGAGAGAGAGAGAGAGAGAGAGAGAGAGATATGTGGGAAGATAGAGATAAAGGGGGAAGAGTAAGAGATAAAGGAGATGATAAATATAAGTGATAGAGAGGGAGAGAAATAGAGAGGGGGGAGATAGAGATAGAGATAGAGAGGGAGAAATATGGAGTTGTGTGTGAGTGATTGAGAAACATAGAGTGTGTGTGTGTGTGTGTGTGTGTGTGTGTGTGTGTGTGTGTGTGTGTGTGTGTGTGTGTGTGTGTGTGTGTGAATGAGAGAGACATATGGAGATAGAGATAGAGCTTGGAAAAGACATATATAAATAGATATCTAGAGGAAGGGAGAGAGGGAGAGGAGAAGAAAGAGGATAGATAAGTAGGGAGATATAGAAAGAGGGAGTGATAAGGAGGAGAGAGGGAGAAAAAGAGATAGAAAGAGGGAGAGATAGAGAGATATATTATTAGGAAAGATAGGGGGAAGAGTGAGAGAGATGTAGGAAGAGGTATTGAGATAGCAATAGGGGAGAGAGATAGAGATGGAGATGGAGATGAAGATATGGATTAATATAGAGGGAGAGGGAGAGATGGACAGAGAGAAGAAGAGGGAGAGGAATAAATAAAGATAGAAAGAGGGAGAGAAAAAGAGAGAGGTATATGAAGTGATATAAATAGAAAGGTAGAGGGAGATAAAGGAGAGAGGGAGAGAGAGGGGGGAGAGAGGGGAGACATAGGATTACAAAAGAGAGAAAGGGAGAGGGAAAGAGAGAGGAAACGAGAGAAACATAGAAGGAAAGACAAATATAGAGATAAATAGGGGAGAAAGGAAGAGAGATATTGAGAGATAATGAGAAGTATAGATATAGAGACTCTCTCTCTCTATATATATATATCTCCCTATCTCTAGCTCTCTCTATATATCTTCCTTTCTTTCTCTTTTTTCTCAACCTCTCTATATCTTATCTCTATCTCCATCTCCCTTCTCACTTCCTCTCTTTTCTCTCTATCTATTTTTCTCCAAGTTAAGTGTGCAATGAGTACATTAAAGAGGTCTTAAATGTGAATTATCATATCCTTAATCAAACAACATGCTACCATGAGCATAACTCCCTAGAGACACATGCTATCATTGGATTGTTGGCATGAAATGATTGACGAGAAGTTAGTTTCTCTCTCTAACTTATAATTTAGATTTTAACTAAAATTTTAATAAGATAATTAATTATAAATTAGAATAATTCTAGTAGCTATTAATTATTTTTTGTAATTTCATAAGAAGACATAAATAATTAAATAAATTTAAAACTTAAGTCTAAATTAAATATTAAAATAGAATAGCTAAATGCAAAGTCAAAATATATCAAAATGAAAATATTAATAAAAATAATAATAAATAATAAATTTATTAAATTAATAAATAATTAAATGTAAAAGTAACTATTAATTATTTTTTGTAATTTCATAATAAGACATAAATAATTAAATAAATTTAAAACTTAAGTCTAAATGAAATATTAAAATAGAATAACTAATGCGAAGTCAAAATATATCAAAATGCAAATATTAATAAAAATAATAATTTTAAAAAATAATATTAAATAATAAATTTATTAAATTAATAAATGATAAATTTATTAAATTAATAAATAATTAAAACTAATTTTAAATTTATTAGAACTGAAATAATAATATAATTCTATTTTTCATTTCAATATTATCAACTTTTTTTTCTTTGTTTTTAAAACAAAAAAACATACTTTTAAATTGTTAAGTCATTTTAAAAATAAAAACAGAGAAAGTTATTAGAATTAAATTATTAATAAAATGCGGTTCTATTTTTCATTTCAATCTTATCAACATTTTTTATGTTCTTTGTTTTTAAAATAAAAGCCTACTTTTTAAATTGTTAAATCATTTTAAAAATAAAAATAAAGAATGACAAGAAAAATACAAAGATTGAGATTAATTGCATTATCTTGCATCCTTCCCCTCAATTCTTAACCATTGATTTCAAAAAGCATGTTGTCCATTTGATATAGGTCTTTATTACACCAAAGTTCCATGACTTGCTTTTGAAAATCAATGGTTGAAAATTGTAGAGAAGGATGCAAGATTGTTGAAATGATCTCAATCGTCAAAGTTTTTAAAATATTAAAAAATATAATATATAATTGAAAAAAAACAATTGCATTTTTATCTAGTCTTAGCTTTAAATTAAGAAAAGATAGGATATATTTTTTTCTTTATAGTACTGTAATTATTGTCTTATAGATTTGAAAAAAAAGAAATTTTATTAGTGTGAATAGAAATAAATATAAGTTTTGTTAATCATAGTGTTTTAGTATTGTTAATTAGTTATTTGCATGACCTAACCTAACCCTAACTCACACCCTAACTCTAGTTCTATCCCTCTAACCCTAACGCTAACGCTAACCCTGACTCTAACCCTAACAATAAATTCTAAACCATTATCCTAATCCTAAACCTATCTCTAACCCTAACTATGGTCGTAACACTATCCATAACTATAAATCTAACTTTAATGACTAAATTTTAAATAAATAATATATTTAATAATTTTTTTTAATAAAGCAAACAAAATTTACAGGGTGTTGTACCCTTTATACAAAGAGCCCTCAAGGCAAAAAAAGAGCTAGTTCAAAATAGGACATGAACTAGAAAGAGAAGTAGAAAGGAGGGAGGCAATCCCTTACAAATAGGAGCCACAAGGGCTCGACAGAATAGGCCAAAATAGGTCACACACTAGACAACCCCAAAATCTGAGGGGATAGATCTGACTCCCAAAACCCGAGGCCATGGTTTGGGGAGTCCTTTTTTTTGCACAATAGACTAGGAAGTCTTAGAACCATCAATTGAGCGAGGCGAGATGAGCAATTTATCCACAACCACCACAGACAAAGAGTCTCCATGCAACGGATCCAACAACGTAGAAGAGGAGTCAGAAGCATTCGAAAGATCAACAGAAGTGTTCAATAAGGGACGGGTAGACTTAGTCGGCACAATAATAGCAGATTAGGGCAATGGTATAGTAGATCGGGGCAATAGTTCCACAAAAGGGATACCCAGAGGAGGATCCTAGGGATCCACAAGTACAACCACCAAGGAAGAGTCCTCCTCAAAGGGATATTCGAAGAGGGAGAGCTCACTGTGAGATGGTCCGAGAGAGCATCCTTCCACCAGGTAGCAGTGCCTTTGCAACGAGTAAGAGGGTAGCCAGAAGCCTGACCAACAAAGAAGCAACACCTGCACTAAAAAGGGGGCCTCTCATAGTTCAAAAGTTGCTTCCAAGGTCTGTCCTCCACTATCAAGACCACATAACCCATGGAGAGGTTTGGAGATGTCAAAATCGATTAAAATACGAGCCATCGTAGTATGCCCAAGATCTCGAGACGTCCACCTTTAATAAATGTTATATTACTAATTATTATGTATTAAATAAATTTTATAAATTTTATAAATATAATATATATTAAAAATAATTAAAATTTAGATATTACATGTTGGCAATGTTCCTTCTATTATTAATATAAAATTGTTATATATTAAAATGATTAGTTATTCCAAGTTGTTTATTTTTAATTTAATATATATAAATATATTTTAATATATAAATATTAAAAAATAAAATATATTATATTAAATTATTAGGTTTGATTCTAAGTAGACACAAGTTCATTCAAATCAATAATTATTAAATATTAATGAACCAATAAATTATGAATTAATATTGGGAATAAGATTTGGAATAAAAATATTAGATAAATAATTTTTTTTTGAAGCATTATATCCAAAGTGGTTTTTATTAGTAATATTTTATTTTTAAATTATTTTAAGTTTGAATAGTTCTAACCATAATTTTTACCTTATAATAGGATTAGAATTAGAATTTAATTAATAATTATAATAATTATAATAATTTTAATTTAATTCTTATTTATATTTATTTATGTTTTGAAGTTAATAAAATTTGAAAAATAAAAAAAATTGGCAATGTGAAATAGTTTAAGATTTAATTTAAATTCTTATTTTAATTGTGTAAAATCAAATCCTAGGAATATTATTTTATATGTGGATGTGCTTTAATTTAAGTTTTATTTTTTTTTTAAAAAGGGGGTAAAAACTTTATTGAAGATCAAAAAGAACCATTACAAAGGAAGCACAGGACCAAGATCCCAAGGAAAAACAAGAACAACAAACCAAACTAAAAGCAAAAAGCCAGCACCATCAGTTATCACCATTCCCAGCCCTATCTTCAGCAAGAATATTCATTAAATCAAGACGGAGCTCCTGAGGAACCAACTTCCACTCCTCAATTCTCCATCCCTCAACATGCTCAGAAGCCCATTTTTCCAAACAATCAGCTGCCCTATTCCACTCCCTTGGAATATGGACAAAAGACACTATTTCCATCAAAGAACTAACCCGCAGAATTTGTTGCACAACCCTAGCCAATTGCCAGCTGACATCAATGACTTTCTGCTCAATAAGAAAATTGATCAATATCTGAGAATCAGATTCACAAACAATCCTTCTCCACCCCAAAGCATGAGCTCACTCAAGAGCATCAAGAATAGCCAACCCTTCCACTAGGTTGATGGTCTAAGTTCCTTCATATATTGAAAAGAGGAAGATCACCGAACCCAAAGAATCCCTACCAATCCCCCCAATGCCAGCCGGTCCCGGATTGCCCCTTAAAGATCCATCAGTATTGATCTTCAAAACACCGCATGGGGGAAGTTGCCATTTGCCATTCCTATCAATTTTTTGCTTCTCTCGTCGTCCTCTCTTAGCCCTAGCCTGAGCCAATGATGACCCCTGAATCCCCAATCTCTCCACCAACTCAGTATCCCTTTCACCAAAGGGAATTCCACCTCACACCTAGCTTCCACTGTTTCCTGAACCATACCCAATAATCTCTGCCAAATTTGTTGCACCACCCTCTGTTCTCCATGAAATATCCTTCAATTACGTTCCAACCAAATCTGCCACAATAAGAAGATAGGCCCCACTAACCACACCTCCCGCAAAAAAGAGGTCTCAGAAGGGGGTCGACCCATCCCTTGCCAAAATTCAATCAAGGAGGATGCATGAACACAAGGAATTTTCCAAACACCCCACCAAAAATGCCAAAGCCGAAGGGCAAAATAGCAACGAAAAAATAGGTGAGTAGAGTCCTCCTCATTAGCCCCACACATAACACAAACAGAAGGACCCTGGAAACCTCTCTTCCGAATGTTATCCCAGGTCAAACACTTATTCCAGGCCAACATCCAAACAAAGCAATTACATTTTGGCCAAGAAAGCTTGTTCCAAACCTTCTTCCACCACTGAATTTTAGGCCCAACCAACCTGTGAGACAATAACACACTATAACCAGAGGCTATAGTATAGGTCCCCTTAGGATTGGGGGACCAGGCAAGCACATCATCACCTTGGAGAGAACTGCATCTTCGACTAGAGAGGATACTTTGCAGCATCGCACAATCCTCCTGCAACCCAACATCTGGCCACTCAACCGAGGACTTCCATTTGGCCACCTCCATCTGACCATAGGAGGAATAGGACTTAAAATCACTCACCTGCGACCAACTAGCCTCAAGAAATCTCTGGCAAAGATTCAACAAATTGGGAAATTGAGAGGCGATGGGAGGAAAACCATCCCAAGAATTAGACCAGAACTGTACCTCTGTCCCCTTCTTGCAGATCCAAAATAATCCTTCCTTAATCAGCATAGCCCCTTCTTTGAGGGTGCCCCATATTGTTGAGCCATTCCCCACAAGGGGGTACCTAGACATATCGGGCTAAGGGATCCCCAGAAGATACTTCTGAGAAAGAACCCTGGCCCAACTCTTATCCTACTCGTTACACCACCGCCAATACAGTTTTGCAGCTAGAGCCTCCCTAGTCAATGTCGACTACCTCAAACCTAGTCCACCATAATGTTTTGGACTACAAACAACCTCCCATCTAACAAGGCTCCATTTGGATGACTCCAAGCAACCAACCCATAAAAATTGTCTCGCCACAGAATCTAGGTCCTTAAGAAAGCCCATAGGGGCAACCTGGAGCATGCATCTATAAATGGGCAAAGTCTGCACCACTGACTTAATCAACAGGACACGACTAGCAAAGGATAACCATTGATGAGTCTAGTGATTGAATTTCGCTCAAAATTTATCCAAAATAATCTGCCAAGACTCTCTAGGCAGTCTACACACCGAGATAGGAATGCCAAGGAAAGTCAAAGGGAGAGTCCCGATTTGAAATCTCAAGGTTTGGGAAATCCTCTGCTGAATGGGGCCCAAAGTGTTGAAGAAGAAAATGGAAGACTTGCCCTCATTAATCTGTTGGCCAGAGGCAACCAAGTAAACATCCAACACTCTTCATAAATTAGAAGCCTCCCGCATTGTAGCCATCCCCATCAAAGTTGTATCATCCACAAATTGTAAGTGAGTTTGTGGAGGTAAGGTGCCACCCCACCTCCAACCCTGAATGAGACCAGACTCCACACTCCTTTTAATCCATCTCCTCAAACCTTCAGCCAAAAGAATAAACAAATAAGGGGAAAGAGGGTCTCCCTACCAAAGCCCCCTAGAAGCACCAAATAACTCAGAGTGACTCCCATTGATAAGCACAGGGAAAGAGACTGAAGTAACACAACTCAAAACCCATTGAATCCATTCCTCAACAAAACCAAAAGCACCAAGAACCCGCCAAAGGAAGGACCACTTGACTCTGTCATATGCCTTAGCCATGTCAAGTTTGATAAACATCGCTTTTTCTTTAGAGCTGGCCATAGAATGGATGACCTCAGTTGCAATAACAATCCCATCTAGAATTTTCCTACCAGCAACAAAACCACTTTTTTCCTCGGAGATCAGCTCCTCAAGCCCCTTTTTCAACCGGTCAGCAATAAGTTTAGAGATAATTTTATAAATTACATTGCATAAAGAAATGGGCCAAAATTGGCTTAACTTATCAGCTCCCTCACTCTTGGGAATAAGATCTAGAAAGGTAGCATTTAGAGCCCTTAGCATCTGCTTATTTTGTTGAGATTCTTGAACCACTGCCAGGAGATCAAGTTTGATAATATCCCAGAATTCTTGAAAAAAATCAATTGAGAAGCCGTTAGGACCAAACGGCTTCCCCTTCATATTGAAAACAATCCCTTCAAGCTCTTCAAGCAAGATGTCACTCATGAGTTGTTGATTCAAATCTCCAGACACGAGAGAGGGGATACAAGAAAGAATCTGCGCTTCCTTAGGAGACCCCCCTTGCGAGTCCTCCCTAAAAAGAGATTCAAAATATTGCACTGCCTCCCTTGAGATTTCTGGGAAAGAGGAAAGATAGTCTCCCCTATCATTCACTAGACTAGAGATAGAATTACCATGTCATATGGATTTCACCGAATTAAAGAAGAAAGCAGTATTTTTATCCACTTCCTGAAGCCACTCAATGCGAGCCTTCTGTTTCCAATACATTTCCTCTTGCAACTCTCATTCTTCAAGATTCTTCATAGCCTGAGCCTCATCCTGAAGCAACTTAGTCATCACCCCATCCTCCCTTAACCTCCTTGTGATACCATTCAAATCAGCCTGAGCCATCGCCTTTGCATGGAAGACATTCCCAAAGTACTGATGATTCCACCGTTTGAGCTCATATTTAACATACTGAAGTAACTTAGCAAAGGAATACATTGCCATGCCATAAGCAAGTCTACCTTTCTTCCATCAATTAGTCACAAAGGCCTTCAAAGAAGGGTCCCGCAACCACATGAGTTGGAACCTAAAAGAGGGCATACGAGGCACACAAGTTGACTTAGTAGAAAGCTTAATAGGCCAGTGGTTTGATCCTCTCCAATCCAATATCTCAGAGCAAGATGACCACATCCCTCCAACCCAGTAACAGGAAACCATAAATCAATCTAATCTTTCGGCAATGCAGAACTCACCAACCCGATGATTGTTCCAGGTGAATTGACCATTGTTGGGTTCGATATCCACAAGATTCAAGGTATTGATATTGTCATGAAGAAGTAGCGCAAAGGGCTCCAACCTTCCAATACCCCCTCGCTTCTCATCCAACTCACAAATAGCATTGAAATCTCCAGCCAAAATCCATGGATGAAAAGGCGTCATGCTACGGATAAGCCTGATATGGGACCATAGACCTTGTTTACCCCAAAAATCCATAGGAGCATATATATTAGAAAAGAGAATTACTTCCCCTGTCTCAAAACTCGTAGCAATCATAGACATAGAGGAT
>VDFB02371276.1:46087-57424 GCA_007258455.2 Sequoia sempervirens
TGTAGGAAGAGGTATTGAGATAGAAATAGGGGAGAGAGATAGAGAGGAAGATAGAGATGGAGATGGAGATGATGATATGGATTAATATAGAGGGAGAGGGAGAGATGGACAGAGAGAAGAAGAGGGAGAGGAATAAATAAAGATAGAAAGAGGGAGAGACAAAGAGAGAGGTATATGAAGTGATATAAATAGAAAGGTAGAGGGAGATAAAGGAGAGAGGGAGAGAGGGGAGACATAGGATTACAAAAGAGAGAAAGGGAGAGGGAAAGAGAGAGGAAAAGAGAGAAAGATAGAAGGAAAGACAAATATAGAGATAAATAGGGGAGAAAGGAAGAGAGATATTGAGAGATAATGAGAAGTATAGAGATATAGACTCTCTCTCTCTCTATATATATATCTCCCTATCTCTAGCTCTCTCTATATATCTTCCTTTCTTTCTCTTTTTTCTCAACCTCTCTATATCTTATCTCTACCTCCCTCTCCCTTCTCACTTCCTCTCTCTTTTCTCTCTATCTATTTTTCTCCAAGTTAAGTGTGCAATGAGTACATTAAAGAGGTCTTAAAGGTGAATTATCATATCCTTAATCAAACAACATGCTACCATGAGCATAACTCCCTAGAGACACATGCTATCATTGGATTGTTGGCATGAAATGATTGATGAGAAGTTAGTTTCTCTCTCTAGCTTATAATTTAGATTTTAAGTTTTAAATTTATTTTATTATATAAATAAAAATAAAAATTCAAAGTATAATTATTCTACAATAACTAAAATTTTAATAAGATAATTAATTATAAATTAGAATAATTCTAGTAGCTATTAATTATTTTTTGTAATTTCATAAGAAGACATAAATAATTAAATAAATTTAAAACTTAAGTCTAAATTAAATATTAAAATAGAATAGCTAAATGCAAAGTCAAAATATATCAAAATGAAAATATTAATAAAAATAATATTTTTAATAAATAATAATAAATAATACATTTATTTGGGGCGTCAGTCCGAGCTTAGTTGGTTAAAGTGTTCCCTGTCCTAGGGCGCCCACCATGGGTTCGACTCTCCGATGCTCCCGTGGTACCAGTTGGTGTGTCCTGCCAGCACTACCACCATGGGTTCACTCTCCGATGCTCCCGTGGTACCAGTTGGTGTGTCCTGCCAGCACTATTGCACCCGATTCCCCTCATTAAATTTTTTTTTAAAAAAATTATTAAATTAATAAATAATTAAATATAAAAGTAACTATTAATTATTTTTTGTAATTTCATAATAAGACATAAATAATTAAATAAATTTAAAAATTAAGTCTAAATTAAATATTAAAATAGAATAACTAATGTAAAGTCAAAATATATCAAAATGCAAATATTGATAAAAATAATAATTTTAAAAAATAATAATAAATAAATTTTTTATTAAATTAATAAATAATTAAAACTAATTTTAAATTTATTAGAACTGAAATAATAATGTAATTCTATTTTTCATTTCAATATTATCAACTTTTTTTTCTTTTGTTTTTAAAACAAAAAAACATACTTTAAAATTGTTAAGTCATTTTAGAAATAAAAAGAGAGAACGTTATTAGAATTAAATTATTAATAAAATGTGGTTCTATTTTTCATTTCAATCTTATCAACATTTTTTATGTTCTTTGTTTTTAAAATAAAAGCCTACTTTTTAAATTGTTAAATCATTTTAAAAATAAAAATAGAGAATGACAAGAAAAATACGAAGATTGAGATTAATTGCATTGTCTTGCATCCTTCCCCTCAATTCTTAACCATTGATTTCAAAAAGCACGCTGTCCATTTGATATAGGTCTTTATTACACCAAAGTTCCATGACTTGCTTTTGAAAATCAATGGTTGAAAATTGTAGAGAAGGATGCAAGATTGTTGAAATGATCTCAACCGTCAAATTTTTTAAAATATTAAAAAATATAATATATAATTGAAAAAAAAACAATTGCATTCTTATATACTCTTAGCTTTAAATTAAGAAAAGATAGGATAATTTTTTTTTTCTTTATAGTACTGTAATTATTGTTTTATAGATTTGAAAAAAAAGAATTTTTATTAGTGTGAATAGAAATAAATATAAGTTTTGTTAATCATAGTGTTTTAGTATTGTTAATTAGTTATTTGCATGACCTAACCCTAACCCTAACTCACACCTTAACTCTAATTCTATCCCTCTACCCCTAACGCTAACGCTAACCCTGACTCTAACCCTAACAATAAATTCTAAACCATTATCCTAATCCTAGACCTATCTCTAACCCTAACTATGGTCGTAACACTATCCATAACTATAAATCTAACTTTAATGACTAATTGTAAATAAATAATATATTTAATAAATGTTTTTGATAAAGTAAACAACATTTACAGGGTGTTGTACCCTTTATACAAAGAGCCCTCAAGGCAAAAAAAGAGCTAGTTCAAAATAGGACATGAACTAGAAAGAGAAGTAGAAAGGAGGGAGGTGATCCCTTACAAATAGGAGCCACAAGGGCTTGACAGAATAGGCCAAAACAGGTCACACACTAGACAACCCCAGAATCTGAAGGGATAGATTTGACTCCCAAAACCCAAGGCCGTGGTTTGGGGAGTCCCTTCTTTTTTTTTTGCACAATAGACTAAGAAGGCTTAGAACCATCAACTGAGCGAGGCGAGATGAGCAGTTTATCCACAATCACCACAGACAAAGAGTCTCCATGCAATGGAGCCAACAACGTAGAAGAGGAGTTAGAAGCATTCGAAAGATCAACAAAAGTGTTCAATAAGGGACGGGTAGACTTAGTCGGCACAACAATAGCAAATCAAGGCAATGGTATAGTAGATCGGGGCAATAGTTCCACAGAAGGGATATCCAGAGGAGGATCCTAGGGAGCCACAACCAAGCCTGGAATTTGATGGTCTATTTGACCATTTTTTGCATTTTGGACCGTATATTACAACCTAAAAATTTATTAGACCGTATTATATGACTTGCTATATTTTTATATAACCGTAAATATGACACTTAAAATTATTATTAAACTGTAAAAATCTATTGTACCATATCTATCTATATATATATAAGTTTAAAATTGGAATAATTCTTTCTAGTTTCACTTTATATTAATAAATATATGATTTATAATAAATATATTTATTAATTCAAAATCTTTTCAAGATTAAATATAGTTCTTTCTAATTTTTTAAATATTTTTAACAATAAATTTAAGATTTTAACATTTTGACTAATAGTTATCATTGCTTTATAGCAATATATATGATTCATAATATTTATTATAAAAATAAATATTAATACAAAATCTTTTCAAAATAGAATATAATTATTTTTTAACTTTTTTTGAATATTTTCACAATATTTATTTTCTATATGAATTTAGAAACTTCTTTAACAGTAAATTTAATATTTTTCACATTTATTTCTAATTATCAATATTTTCTAATTTTACATTTTTTAAATATATTATAGGATATCCATATAAATAACATAACACAAATTTTCACTTTTTTTTCAACGACATTTTTGTTTATTGTTGAGCATGAAATTTTATTTGGCTTTTTCAAATAGATGAATTTAAAGATTAAATTATAAATAAATTTCAACAACATTTATTTTATAGCATTTTTTTATAGGTGATTAGCGAGCTTTGATTTTTTTCAAAATAATACAACATTTGTGTTTTATTGGTGAGCATGTTAGATAATGAGTTGAATAAGGATTAATGTTTGAATTTGATATTAAATTTTTTTGAGAGTTAATTTTTTTCATAAAACATAAAGTGACAGGCATTTAAATAAACAAACTGTCAATTTTTTTTCATATGACAGGTAGGGGTGACTATCAAATTCTAGGCCTGGTCACAACCACCAAGGAAGAGTCCTCCTCAGAGGGATATTCGAAGAGGGAGAGCCCACTGTGAGATGGTCCGAGAGAGCATCCTTCCAGCAGGGAGTAGTGCCTTTGCAACGAGTAAGAGGGCAGCCGGAAGCCTGACCAACAAAGAAGCAACGCCTGCACTAAAAAGGGGCCCCCTCATAGTTCAGAAGTTGCTTCCAAGGTTTGTTCTCCATTATCAAGACCACATAACCCATGGAGAGGTTTGGAGATGTCCAAATCGATTAAAATACGAGCCACCATAGTATGCCCAAGATCTCGAGACGTCCACCTTTAATAAATGTTACATTACTAATTATTATGTATTAAATAAATTTTATAAATAAAATAAATATAATATATATTAAAAATAATTAAAAGTTAGATATTACATGTTGGCAATGTTCCTTCTATTATTATTAATATAAAATTGTTATATATTAAAATGATTAGTTATTCAAAGTTGTTTATTTTTAATTTAATATATATAAATATATTTTAATATATAAATATTAAAAAATAAAATACATTATATTAAATTATTAGGTTTGATTCTGAGTAGACACAAGTTCATTCAAATCAATAATTATTAAATATTAATGAACCAATAAAATATGAATTAATATTGGGAATAAGATTTGGAATAAAAGTATTAGATAAATAAATTTTTTTTGAAGCATTATATCCAAAGTGATTTTTATTAGTAATATTTTATTTTTAAATTATTTTAAGTTTGAATAGTTCTAACCATAATTTTTACCTTATAATAGCATTAGAATTAGAATTTAATTAATAATTATAATAATTTTAATTTAATTCTTATTTATATTTATTTATGTTTTGAAGTTAATAAAATTTGAAAAATAAAAAATTGGCAATGTGAAATAGTTTAAGATTTAATTTAAATTCTTATTTTAATTGTGTAAAATCAAATACTAGGAATACTATTTTATATGTGGATGTGCTTTAATTTAAGTTTTATTTTATTATTTATCCTAGGAAGATTATTTTATATGTGGATGTGCTTTAATTTAAGTTTTATTTTATTATTTTAATAGTGTGAATCCAAATCTCTATAAAATAGCTAATTGATTTTTGTGTGATTTTCTTTAATAAAAAAATAACAATTGCATACATAAAAAAATAATCTTAAAAAAATTAAAAATAAGTAACATTTTTTTTTTGATACACAAGGTAGGGATTTATATTAATTATTATAAGATTTACATTCGTCTACATAGCAAGAGATAATAGTCTTCCATGAAATCTAATCCTATTGGCTAAACCTTCCAACCTGGGAGCAAGCTATGACCGGTTCCAAATTTGGCTTCAAAAAACCATCTACTATTATGATTTTAAATATAGAAAATTAAAACTAGAGGCCGAACCTCACACGACCGGTACCGAATTTGTAGTTCCACTGCGTAACTTCTAAAAACCAACCAGTATTATGATTAACCACAAAAAATTAAAACACGGAGGCCGAGCCTCACAGAAAGCCATTTAATTCTACAAATAGGGTGAAGTCTTCCACCCATTCCATCCCCTCCTCCATCACGAGCCTCAGCTTCCTTTTTAGGAATTTGACTGCCATGGATGATATCATTCTGTGCCTCATAAGCTCTGGACCCTTGAGGTCTAAAATGAAGGGATAGACTTTAACTGCCTCGTCCGTCTCCTAAAGAAGGTCCAGGTCTGCGGGGCTCAGGATTCCTTTGCCCTTGAAAGCCGCTTTCAATGTCTTCTCTAACTCCCCTAGCAGGTCACCTCGAAAAAGACGCTCCAACATTTCCTTTGCCTCCACCTTCGGGACTTCCAGGTCTAGAATTATAGCTAAGAACTGAAAAGAGATGTGTGCGTTGTCTCTCGCAAATTCCTTTCTTTCCAGATGACCTTTGCCTAATATCATTTTGACTACTAACATTGTCAAGGGATCATCCTCGAGCAGGATTCTCTTTAGCCTTTGATCAGTAATCTCCCAAAACGCTATTTGTCTCTCCGTTGCCACCAAGGAGACTAGAGTATAAACACCGAAACTTTCTAGCCCCTCCGCTGATATGGATATAATGAATTTTGATATGCTCGTCCTCACCATTTATAGCCCTTTAGTTGATAGTTCCCTGCATAGAGACAAAAAACAAACCAGATTTCGAAAACCATACTACGAGAATGTCTTCATCCGTTCACTTTTAAAAGGCCCGTATGCTGTAAGGCCGAGCCTCTACACACGAAACTGAAATAATGGCAAAGCAAGGCACTCTGTCCTTGCAATGAAATCCTACGGCCTTCATCCTTCATTCGACTAGCTCCTCATGAGGAGTGAATTCTGCCACTCGGCCCATATGCTTAAGCTTTCATGATGGCCATACCCTACGTTTCGAGCTTATTATGCTTGGATTCTTGTCTCATTAACTTCTCCTGACGTCGCCGAGGTCTCCCCTAATTTGGCGGACTGCTAAACTTTGGTTATTTTCCTTCCTCATCCCTTCGTCATTTTGGAGAGGGCTTGGAGTGATGTGGCCTTGCCACTGAGCATCCACCTTTCGCACCCCATCCACCACCTCATTTCCTCCCTCTTTGTTAGCATATTTTCCTTTATTTGCGTCGATCTCATGGATGCGTATGATAGGGAGCTATATGAGGGGCGGGAGGGAAAAATAAGTAACATTTATTTATTTTAGAAAGATTTAATGAAATGATTTTATAAAGCAAAAAATAAAAAAGCATTCTAAAAAAATATTAAAAAAATAATTTACCTTGCTTTTCTTACAAATTCTCAGTAACACCCCAAACTTCTTAACTAATTATGTTCAAGAGAAATAATTTTTACAATTTTTAAAGTTAAATATTTAACATGTTTACTTTTAAAAAATAAAATTATATTTGAAGAACATAAAATTTTAGTTTTTAATTGGTTCAAAACCAAATTATTAATAACTAATTAATACAGTAAATCAATAAATTACAAATTGACTTGTTCAATTTAAGTCACCATAGGAAGGTTTGGTCCTACCTTCGAGAGATTGTCTGGTCCTACCTTATCTGGAAGATGTCAAGTAAGATGATCAAGAAGGCTAGTCTTAAAATCCAAGAGAGGGTTAGAGGTTTCATTTTATTTTCACTTTTTAAGTTTGATGTTGTAATTTTTAATATAAAACTTAGAATTTTACTTTTAACAATTTTAATATAATTTATTTTATTTTAATATTTTATTTGAAATATAGTTTTAGTTTCTAAATTTTAGTTTATTTAATATTTTTTATAATATATTTTTATTTATTAATATTGAGTTTATTTTAATATTATTTGTAATATATTAATTATATTTTTTAGGTACATATTTTATTAATATTTAAATTCTAATAAATTAAAAAAATAGTTTTTTTTGAATTTAATCATTTATTAACTTAATAAGTCTTTTATATGTTATTAATTTTTTAGCATTATTATGTTTTTTTTTATAGAAAGGGGTAAAAACTTTATTGAACCTCAAAATAGAGCATTACATAAAAGCAAAGGGCTAAAGCCTGAAGAAACCCAAAAGAGCAAGCCAGGCAGAGAAAAAGACAAAATCAACCAGCGTCAGCACCAACTCCGTCCTTAGCAAGGGCCCTCTCCAAATCCAGACAGAGCTCATGGGGGACTTGTGCCCATTCTTCAATCTTCCAGCCATCCAAATGCTTAGAAGCCCACTTGGCCAGACATCCAATTGTCCTATTCCACTCCCTTGGAATATGGAAAAAATACACCAACTCCATCAAGGAACCTATCTACAAAATTTGTTGCACTATCACCGCCAACTGCCAGTTAACATTAGGCACCTTCTGCTCATTAAGCAAGTTGATCAAAACCTGAGAATCTAATTCACAAATAACCCTGCACCACCCCAAGGTGTAGGCCCTTTCTAAAGCATAGAGGATCACTAAACCTTCCATAAGTTTAATAGTCAAAAAACCTTTATGGATAGAAAAGAGGAAAACCACTGAACCAGAACAGTCCCTGCCAACCCCACCAACTCCAACAGGTCCTAGATTGCCCCAGGAAGAACCATCAGTATTGACCTTCAAAGTGCCAAGCGAAGGGGGCTGCTAGCTCCCCACTCTTTGAACTCATTGCCTCACTCACCTTCCTCTCCTACAACAAATAGAGGTCGAGGAAATCCTATGGATACCCAGCCTATCTACCATCTTTGCATCCCTTTTCTCCAGCAGCAACACCACCTCCCCCTTAGCTTCAATCATCTCATGAATCATGCCTAAAATTTTGTGTCACACCTACTAGATCTATAGGTTTTCACCCCTGAAAATCCTCCTATTCCTTTCTAGCCACACTTGCCACAGTAAGAAAATAGGCCCAACATACCATACATCTTGCAAAAAGGAAGCCAACAAGGGTGGTCTTCCCAAGCTAGTCCAAAAATCCACCAAAGAGGAGGCATGAACATAGGGCCTATTCCAAATTCTCCACCAAAAATGCCAGAGCTACAAAGTAATGGGACATCGAAAAAACAAATGAGAAGAATCTTCCTTACCACACCCACAAAGAACACACACCTAGAGGGTCCCTGAAAACCCCACTTCTGGATATTATCCTAAATCAGACACCTATTCCAAGCTAAAGTCCAAATAAAGTAGTTACACTTCGGCCAAGAGAACTTATTCCACACCTTCTTCCACCAAGGAACTTCCACCCCCTCGATCCTCTTGGAAAGCAGCGTCTGGTATTGAGAAGCAATAGTATAGGTGCCCTTCGGGTTAGGAGACTAAGAAAGAAAATCCTCATCCATGAGGGAACTACATTGTTTGCCAGAAAGAATATTATGAAGCACCACACACTCCTCCTCCATACCCACCATCGACCACTCAACGGGATTCTTCCACCTTGCTCTCACCAGCTACCCTTGAAAAGATAGCAGCTTAAATTCACTCACCCTCGACCACCCAACATCACAAAATCTCTGACACAAATTCAATAAATTAGGAAACTGAGAAACAATGGGGGGGTAGCCATTTGACGAATCATACCAAAACTAAGCCTCTGTCCCCCGTTTGCATATCCAAAATAATCCCTCCTTGATAAGCGCAACTCCTTTCTTAAGTGTGGTCCAAATTACCAAGCCCTTTCCCACAAGAGGGTAGCGAGGGATATCTTTATGTGGGATACCTTGGAAGTACTTATGGGATAGAATCCTAGCCCAGATCCAATCTTGCTCAATACACCACTGCCAATATAATTTAGTTGCCGAAGCCATACCATCCAACAACAACAGCCTTAACCCCAAACCATCATATTGCTTTGGGAAACACATAATATCCCATTTAACAAGGCTCCATTTAGAAGAAAACAAGCTACCAGCCCATAAGAATTGTCTTGCTAAGGAGTCCAACTCCTTAACAAAATCCATCGAGGCCACCAAAATCATACATTGATAGATGGGGAGAGCCTGAACCACCGATTTAAGCAATTGAACACGACCCGAAAAGGCCAGCCAATGATTGGTCCAATGAGTAACTGTCACATGAAATTTATCTATAATAGGCTACCACAATTCCCTTAGTAACCTGCCTACTGAGATAGGAATCCCAAGGTAGGACACATGAAGAGTCCCAATTTGAAACCGAAGAATATGAGCAATTCTTCTTTGAATGGTATCCAAAGTGTTGAAGAAAAATATGGAAGACTTGTCTTCATTAATTAATTGTCCCGTAGCCACAAGATAAATATCCAGAACCTTACGTAGATTCATGACTTCTCGAATAGTGGCCATACCCATCAAAGTTGTGTCATCCATAAACTTCAAATGAGACTATGGGGGTAAATCACCTCCCAACCGCTACCCATGAATGAGTCCCAACTCCATATGTCTTCTCAATAAGTTCCCCAAACCTTCAAAAAATAGAAGAAACAAGTAAGGAGAGAGAGGGTCACCTTGTCTCAATCCATGGGAAGCGTCAAAAAGCTCAAAGTGCTCCCCATTAATTAAAACAGAGAAAGAGACCAACATAACTCAACTTATGACCCATTGAATCCACTTTTCTCCAAAACCAAAACCAACCAAAACCTTATAAAGGAAGGAACACCAGACTCTATCATATGCCTTAGCCATATCAAGCTTGATAAACATGGCCTTTTCTTTAGAATTGGCCATAGAGTGAATGGTCTCTGTTGTAATAACAACTCCATCCAGAATCTTCCTACCCTCCACAAAACCACTCTGCTCCTTAGAAATGAGAACCTTAAGCCATTTTTTCAGCTTGTTAGCAATTAGCTTGGAAATAATCTTATAAAAAATATTGCAAAGAGCTATGGGCTAAAAGCAGCTTAACCTATCCACCCCCTCACACTTGGGAATGAGAGCAAGGAAAGTAGAATTTAGAGCCTTTAACATCTGCTTATTCCTCTAAGACTCTTGGATCACCGCTAATAAGTCTAGCTCCTCCAGATAAATATCTCCCATAAGATGATCTATCACTTCCCTAGAAACCAAGGAAGGGATACAAGAAAGGACTTGAGATTCCTCCACATAACTACCCTGTGAATCCTCCTTGAATAAGGAAGTAAAATACTGGATAGATTCATTTGAAATATCATGAAATGAAGAAAGAGCCTTTCCCCTATCATTGAAAAAAAAGGAATAGAGTTACCACGACACCTAGCCTTCACATAATTGAAGAAGAAAGAAAAATTTCTATCCCCTTCTTTGGGCCACTCAACTCGGGCTTTTTGTTTCCAAAAGATTTTCTCCCACAACTCCCACTCCCCTAAATATTTCAAGGCCCTTGACTCCTCCTGCAACAGATTCTCAGTCACTCCATTCTCCCTAATTATTCTCATAATTCTATCCAACTCATCCTATGCAACATACTTCTCATGGAAAACATTTCCGTAGCATTGTCGGTTCCAACTCTTAAGCTGATACTTGACAAACTAAAAAAACTTAGCAAAGACATACATTGCAGTACCATAGGAGGGTCTACCATACCTTGATGCAGGAGCATCCAGTGGTGTAAGAGCAATCTTGCATCACCCACAAATAGTTAATAATAAAATTTCCAATTTACGGTTTTTATTTTTTGTTCTTGGGTTGAAAGATATTGCAGTTTTAGTTTCCCAGATTTGCACCTGAAAATATTTTGAGTGGGATTTGAGGCACTTAGAGCTCCTGGATCGGCCCTGAAACTTGCCAAAATTGGTGTAGCAAATTTTTGGGCGCGTTCTTGACTTCGAGACCTTTCCAACGGTTCAAATGGTTCGCAAATCGGAGCCCCAGATCAAAAGTTATGGCCTCGAGAAGTTAGCACACTTTCTAGAAGATACAATTGCAAATGTTCTTTTGAAATTTGAACTTCAAGTTGTAATTTTCGGCGCCAAACCACCTAAACTAAAATTTTAATGTTGTTTTGGGTCCAAACTAAAGAGGAGCTCTATTTATGGGCGGGTTT